>PVJC01000678.1:0-113353 GCA_004026665.1 Murina feae | reverse complement strand
GAAACATTGTTGCCTTGAGTGGAGGCCTAGGCAGGCAATGAAGCCTCCTGTTTGCTTCAGCTCCATGGCTTCTATAATTAAAACTTTGTTGCCTTGAGTAGAGGCCCAGCCAGCTGAGGAAGGTAGTTTCCTCCAAACAGAAGCCTCCTGTTTGCTCTAGCTCTATGGCTGCCAGCCACCATCTTGGCTGGGTTAATTTGCATAGAGTCACTCCGATTGGCTGGTGGGCATGGCTTGGGTGTTTTGGAGTGATGGTTAATTTGCATATTACTCTTTTATTAGATTAGATTAAACAGAAGTCATCTCTGATTCAGTAGGAGAGGATCAGTGTGGGGAAAGGATGAAGGGAAGTCATCACAATTTGCTGACTCCCGAGAGCTGCCTACAAGATTGATAGCTTCATGGCAGATTAGGAACCCCCGAAGGACAAAAATATCATTTTAGGGTAGACCACTCTCAGTACTTCTGGTGATTGATGTTAAAGATAGTCACCAAAATAGTCAAGGATATCTTTGTTCATAAAATAATGTAGGAAAACAAAGGCTCTCCACTACTAATAAAGTATGTGAACTATGGGGTTTATATGTCCAAATGTGTTTTTTAAAATTATAAACACCCACATAAAGGTATCTTGTATGCTAATCTTATTTTGGGAACTAAAAATAATTTACATTCCCATAGGACACATATGAGTTTATATACACTATATCCTGGTATTTAAGCAAGTTTATAAAAAAAGGTGACTTTTAAATACAGGATCATTAAAATGACTGACGTTAGAAGGAAGACTCCAACTAAGGGTTTTTTGTTGTTTTTTTCCCACATAGTCTTCAGTTGACATTTATATGGTCTGGTGTCTATTGCACTGGTTCTTTTGTTCCCCTCTGAACCACATAGAATAACTTAAGCTGCCGTAGTTTAAGGAGTATGAGTACTATGTGTTTTCTGAAGTCAAGAATTATGCAGTACACTTTAAATTTTAATAGCCACTGATAGAGACCTTAAGAGATTCAAGCACACTGGGGTGTTGGACTTCAGCTTTCTTTCTTTTCTTTTTTTTCTATAGAAAAATGCTCATCCTTGACCATGGGGGAGGCATAGAGGCAGAGAGGGTGACTATTTGAAGTGGAATTTATTTTTCATCATAATCCATGCATGTTTTCTTTTGGGGAAACTTGGTGTATACATTTTTAATATTATGAAGCCACCAGTGTTAATAAAAAAAACAGCTGAATACATACCAGCCTCCGTGGGGATCAGGCTTTGGAGTGCTGAGTGGTTCTGGTAGATGATAAAACTTTAAGAAATCTCTTTTAGAGATTTTAAAAGACATTTACTTATCAGTAGTCCAGATGGCACTTGAAATGATGACTGAAAAAACTTTACAAGTTGATAAAACATTGGTTAATGGAAAAACATTCAAAGAATATATGTGATATAAAAAACATGATATAAAAAAACAAGGATAGAAGTAAAATTAAAGATGTAGCATAGAGTAATATATTTTATATTTATTCTTTATTTGGAGGCTTGTTTTTAGGTGCAGGGTATTTTCTTATTACTTTATGCTCCACGATTTGATATCCAAAGTAGAACATAATACCCATATAATTCACTCCTAACAATAAAATTTGTTTTCTTAAAATCACCTTGCCGTAGTAGGGGTTCATATTTTGGGTTCCAAGAATGTGTTTTAAGGTGTCTGTCAGCTCTTTAAAATTGTATCAGACAATTCACATACATGTGACTGTGCATATTGGCAAAGAAAGGTCTCTGCAATTGCTTTTATTTTTCTCATTTAGGTTCTCAAAGGTGTTTGTAACTCACCACGGGTAGAGTACCACTGGGTTAATGGGAGATACACATATCAGTCAGGATTCTGGCGTGTAACAGCTGGCACTCCCCAATGGGATAAGAGTCTAATGAAGAAGCTAATGGAATCAACAAGTAATGAATCACCAGGGCTAGCAGCAGTGGAAGGCCAGGACCATCCCTAGACCTGAAGATGCAGGTGGGAGATTGTTCTGGAAGCCAGAGAACTGTAGCCATAGCTAATGGCTAGTGTGCAGCCTTTGATAGAAAAACACAGTTTCTTCTAACCTGTGCTCAGCAGGGAGGGAATTAGCGGAAAAATACATACCTCATTTTCCTCCAGGCCTTGGATCCATTGTTAGTGGCTCCCAGTAAATCAATCTAATCAGAAGTAGAAGACAAGGAAGTCTGGGACACAATAGTCAAAGGTTAGTCTTTGAGGGTACAGGTGGTAGAGGAGGATGAAACGTGGATTCGGAGGCGTAAACAGAGAACGTTGGATACAGTGAAGCTTAGCTAGCACGTTTCATGATAACCCCAATGCCCATTTTCCAATGCCACTGTGAAGTGAAGCCAAATTCTGCCATAATAACTCTCTCAGTTCAGAAGTATTTACAACCTGGATCAATGACGCTTTATTTCCAGTTAGGTATTTTTCATTCTTCTACTTCTTTATTTTATTTTATTTTTTTTTAAATATATTTTTATTAATTTCAGAGAGGCAGGGTGAGGGAGAGAGAAAGAGAGAGATAGAAACATTAATAATGACAGAGAAACTTTGATGGGCTCCCTGCTGCATGGCCCCCGCCAGCTGGAGATTGAGCCTACACCCCGGACATGCGCTCTGACTAGGAATTGAACTGTGACTTCCTGGTTCAGAGGTCAATGCTCAGCCACATGGGCTGGGCTCAATCTCCTACTTGTAGGGATGGTTTCGAATTGAGCCATGTGGACACGAGGGGGTCAATTACATAAAATTAATTTTATGTTAAGATAAGTATCATGGATTTGGGGAAATTTTTTGGGCAGGTAGACATCATATAAGCATATGTTACTAGGATGCTAGAGAAGCAAAGAGGACAATAGTCCTTTATTCAGTTCTAGTGAAACAAAATTGTGGTTGTACTATATATTCAACAGAATTTGTACTTTGTTTTTATTTCAGTGAGAGACTCAGATCTGTAAGCTCCACTATTGCATTAACTCATTGTTTGGAGCTCATTATTGTAATTACACTGCTTTTGAAGATTATTAGTGGACTCACTAATGTACTTTTAAAAAGCTTTATTTGGAAGGAAGTCAATATCCAAAGCCAATAGAACTGACGAGCTTGTGCCACACACTCTGTTGTTGAAAATCGTGTTATCAATTTTCATGTGACTGTTAATCAATTAGAGTGACAGAGAGATGATTTGAAGTCAATTTTCTGTTTATTGTTAAATTAGCAGTTGATCACATGTGCTTATTTGGGGTTTCAAAGTACCTATGGTTTCCTTTGTCAAGAGACAGAATGGAGGTCAATGATGGGAATAATCATTTGTGATTTAAAAATATTTGCATAGAGTCTACAGCTGTTGGTTGCAGAGCTAACATGGCAGATCTGTGCATGTGTCTGAGTTGGACAGCTAGCATAGGAAGACTATGGTGAAATGTTTTTTCTTATGTAATCATACCTAGTCAGCATATAACCCAGGAAATAAATCAAGCATCTGATGTTTAGAGGTTGGTTAGCATGTTGTCTTTAAAATAAATGGAGATCCAGATTTTCAAATGAAGAAATGTGCTGCATTATATACTGTCTTCAGGATAGGGTAGGAATTCTGGCTATTATGGAATAGAAACCATGCTATGTTGTGGCCAAATTGTTGGTTAAATATTGATAATATCAACAGGATTTAAATAAAAGACTGAAATGATACAGTGACTAACACTAGACATGATGGTGGTGGTGGTGGTGGTGGTGGTGGTGGTGGTGGTGGTGGTGGCGGCAGCTAATTTTTTATTGAGTATGTAATGTGTGCCTAACACTATGCAAAATGCTTCAGAAAACAGAATCTGTCAGCAACTCCAGAGCTGCTCTCTATTCATTGCTAGTTGCTTTATGAGTTGTCATCTCTATTTAACAGAGGAAGAAACAAAAACATCTTTATTTAACTAGATAATAATCTCTATCTAGTTGCTCTAGAAGTTATCATCTTTAAGAAGAAACAATGGCATAGAAAGATTAAGTGGCTTGTATATCATTAAGGTTGAATTTTCTCCAATTACAGAGATTGTGAATTTGACCATGATGCTAAATTTTCTGAATTGGAGTCAGAAGGCCTCTTTTTGAGATCTTCCTTTGCATTTTATAACCTGATTAATCTTCGAGCCTTCATTTCCTCATACATAAAACAAGGGGTTAAGCAAGATAATCTCTAAGGGTCTTTGTAGACCTAAGTATTCAGATGCCAGAACTATACAGAAGGGAGCAATTGTAGAATATTATTCAAATGTAGGCTATTATTCCAATATTTCAATTATAAATCAAATGCTAGGGAATCTAGAATGCAGACATTATATTTCTCATAAGAACCTCAACTCCTTGTAATTGGGTATTTTCAATTACTCAGTGGTGTAATTGAATCACTAAAGTATGGCTCCTTAATTTATGTTGGATAGCAGGTGGACAAGTTTACTATCAGAAGTGTTGCACATTCTGACTTTTCTTCCTTTGAGATATGCTTCCAATTGGAAAGCAGAATAAATTACTGAAGATTTGTCGATGATTCACAGTTATAGCGGGAACATTAAAGCTTTGGGATGACAGAATATATTTTGTCCATATATTTGGACAAGTGAGGTTGAATTTAAATTACTTATGATAATATTTAATGGTGGGCCAGTAAATGCACTGTCTGTTTCGTGCGTGTAATTAAATTGTGTAAGACAAGACCTCACTGTGGCTCTCAGCTATTAAATCTCAGTGGTGACGTGAGCTAAGGCTGCCAGTATTCTGTGGGGAATTACCAAGCCAGAGGAGTTAAGTGGAAGAATTTGCCAGCTTTTGCCATATATCACTGGCTCTATTTGGATCCTGGAATACCCATCTCAGTGCAGTGTCTGGGGTGCACTTACAAGGTTTAAATAGAAATTAAACTGGAGATGGGTCCATTGCCAAATCTACCCATTTGCTTCCATAAACACAACTAGAGGGAGAAATAAACAAAAAGGAACTGAAAGGAACAATTGCAGCCAGCAACCTTAGAGAAAGACTCTTCTTCAGCTCTGAGGATCCCAGGGGGAGCATCACCCTCAGGGAGCCCAGTAAGGGTGGTGCCAGGCTCTGGGTTGGGAATGCCTGTGCTCTGCACTCACTAGAAAGAGGGTTAGCATTGCAGGCTAGATCCCAATAACCCTGCAAGGTCAGGATCAGGAGAGGTAATTACTTTGGTATCTGGTCCTTGAATTATAAATATCACTTATAGACTTTTAGTCTGACCTTGAGTTAATTGCCTTGGCTCGGTAGATACCTGGGTTATGGACCGTGGGTGCTACTGAGTCTCCTAATAAGGAAGGTTTGAGCCACCTCCATTGTGTGCAGGTCAACCTCCCCATTAGTTGGACATCCCTTAAGTTACAGAAATCTCAATTTGAAGTGACAAAGATATTCAGATTAGTTTTATAGAAAGAACTGCAGATAATGCTGAGAATTATGTGTATATAAAATTTGTATGTGGATATATGTGTATTTGTGTATGTGTATATTTGTGTAGATATATGTGTATACAATGTTTATAACACTCCAGAAGGTTCCCTTGTGCTCTTAACAAGTCAATACCCTACTCAAGCCATAGGCACTCTGTGTTGCTTTGCTCCACAAGGTCATCGTGTTCTTCTGGTCAAGCATTTATGCTTGGGCAGCTTGTTTACTGCACAAGGGGACTTGGTTTGAGAGGACAGGAGGAGAGCTGAAATCCAGTCCATTCTCAGCTGGCTAAGCTGTGTGTCCTGGTGTGGGACTGCTTGTGCTGGAAGAAAGGGGTCACTTTGATTTCTAAAAACTGCCATTTAGGCTAGCAGCAGCCTGGATCAGTCTAGACATTTAGGTCAACCCAAAATTGTTGAGAATCTACTTTGTACCGGGCATCATGCTAAGTTCTGGTGGGCATGGAATGAGTAAGCTGTGGCTTCTGCTTTTTAATCGTTTGTGATCTAGTGGGGATGACAGCCAGGGGAATGGATAAAGGTGCTCTTGTGCTATCTATGCAGTGATAAAAGTACATACAAACAGCATGTCGTAGCTACAAAGAGGAGGGAGGACTAGGTGGTTTGGCAAGGTTGAGGAAGGCACACATAGGAGCATAATACACCCATGTGCAGAAGCATACACTGATTTTTTTTGAGGTTGTTAGAAAAATCTGTCAGTGACTAAGAGACCAATGCAAACATACAGCTAAGGACTTCCTGCTTTTTTGGCTGGTAATAGAGATAATACTTAAAAGTAACATCATAATTGATGGCCATATTGACAGGTTTTTATAAGCATGTTGGTAAATAATTTGGAGTTCATACTCCCGTGTGATCTCAAAAGATCATTTAGCATTTCCTAGGTGATGAATAGATGAACATCTGAAATGATTACAACAGGATAAATCTAGGAACAATAGCTAAACTCACTTGTAATTAATGTCCCTAAAACAGAGTTTTAGCCCTGATTATTCTTCTATGTAAATCAAAGGTTAAATAAACTTGACCCAGTTATCCCACTTCTGGAATATACCCCAAGAAACCCGAATTACTCATCAGAAAGAATATATGCACCCCTATGTTCACAGCACAGTTTACAATAGCTAAGACTTGGAAACAGCCTAAGTGCCTATCAGCAGATGAGTGGATAAAAATACATGGTACATGTACACAATGGAATACTATACAGCAATGAAAAAGAAAGAACTCTTCCATTTGCAACAGCATGGATGGACCTAGAGAATATTATACTGAGCAAAATAAACTAGTCAGAGAAAGATAAGTATCACATGATCTCACTCATATATGGAATCTAATGAACCAAATAAACTGATGATCAAAAATAGACCCAGAGTCATAGAAGCATAAACAGACTGTTGAACCTCAAAGGGAAGTTAGGGGAGGGTGCGTGAGAAGAAATCAAACAATGAACTTGTATGCATATATGCATAACCTGTGAATGCAGACGATGTGGTGATGAGAGTCTGGGGGTGGCGGGAGGATGAATGCAGGCTGGAAGAGGTTAATGGCGGAAAAAAAGAGAATCTATATAATAATTTCAACAACAAAAGATAAAAAATATATAAAAAAACAATAATAGTAGATAACTTAAAAAAGATTTATTAATTCTTAGGGAGAGAGGAAGAAAGAGAGAAAGAGAAACATAGATGTGAGAGCAGAACATCCATTGGTTGCCTCTTGCACACCACCTACTGGGGATTGAGCTCACAACCTGCGCATGTGCCCTTCCAGAAATTAAATCCACAACCTTTTGGTGTATGGGACAACACTCCAACCAACTGAGCCACCCAGCCAGGGCAATCGTAGCTAACTTTTTATAGGCATCTTACAATAATCTTATGAAGCAGTATCTATTATCAGCTATATATTAAAGATAAACTGAGCCACCAGGATGTTAACTTCCATGGCCATGGTGGTCATTAGCAGAAACAAGGATCAAAGGCAGGTTTCTCTGACCTCAGAGAATGTATGCTTAATTGCTACATGTGATGCTGCTGCCAAAACAGTGGTTGGAACTGGTTAAAGGAGTTCCTCAAATAACTTGTCCACTCATTAGGATGGAAACTGTATTGAGTAACTTTTATGCCATCAGGAAATGTGGTAGACTCTTTGAAATGAATATATAGCTAGAAGAGTAAATGTTAGTAGCACACTTCTAGAGTACTTACTATGTACTGACATTGTTCTAAGTAGTTGTATTACAGTTTACTTCTGATTCATGTATAAAGTACAACAAAGTGTGTGAAGTGCTTTAATCTTAAGTGTACAGCTCAATGAATCTTTTATATAATATTTCCAACACTCAAGAAGTTCCCTTGTGCCCTTTTCAAGTCAATCCTCTACCCAAGAGGTTACCACTCCCAGAGATTACCCCTGTCATTGTCAATTAATTATGTCTGTTCTTGTACTTCATGCAAATGGAATCATACATTATTTATTCTTTTGTCCATCCTCTTTTGCTCTTCAAAATGTCTATTAGATTTACCCATGTTGTTAAACATATTAATAATACTTTATTCTTATTGTTGTGTGGTATTTGATTTTATTGATTTACCACAATGTATTTAGTCCTTCTGTTGATGAGCAGTTGGAGTTGTTTCCAGTTTGGGGCTAATATAACTAAGCATGATAGAAGCATTTTCATATATGACTGAGATGGAAATGTACACTCAGTTCTCCTAGATACAAATCTAGAAATGTAATGTGGCCATAGTTCCAGGGCCACAGAGTAGGTTAGCAGATACTGTTAAATAGTTTTCCAAAGTGGTTGATCCAATTTACCTTCTCACCAGCAATACATGAGAATTCTAGCACTCCACATTTGTGCTACATTTGTGGTATTGCCAGTCTTTTTTAATTTTAGCCATTCTGTGGATATATAGTAGAATATAATTTTTTTCTTCTAAATGCTTTAAATTTAATTATCATATAACAACTGTAGATAAGCACTATTATTACCCTTTTTTCAGAGATGAGGAAACTGAAGCACAGGGACGCTGAGTAATTTTCTCAGGGTCACACAGCTAGTCAGTGGCAAAGCCAGGATTTGAACACACAGTCTTGTTCTAGAGTCCACATACTTAAATGCCTTGCTACCCAATAAGGGTATTTATAGAAGCAAATAGGTAGATCTTCTCTGGGATTCTGCCATTGAAGTCTACAGTTCTTTCTGCTGATGAATAGTGCCTTTAAGCATTTTTTGCCATAATTCCTTACCAATAGTATGAATACTTACTTAGTAAGCTTATTTAAAATATGTCATTGTAGCCTCTTCCTAAACTATGGCATCTATGTAAATTAAATTACTTTCATCTTAATAAATATTAAAAAATAACTACAAGTCTTACATACCATCGTATGCAAGGATATTTTAGGAAACATCCACAAGCTATGAGATAATATGCCTGCCCACATCACCCATTTCCCAGAAATGTTAAAAATTGTGTTGCTACATAAAATTATAAAAAAGTTAACATTACTTTCAATGTGTTAGCTCCATAGAGACACAAATACTGCTTCCATAGTTTCAACACATGTTTTTCACACATTGACCATGTCGCAGATATTATGTGTAGCTCTTCAAGAGGCCAAGAGATAGCAGACCATGTCTTAGCAATGGTCAATCTCATGGAGATTACAACCTACTGAAGGGTTTGGGAGCAATGATGTATGACTACAGGTTACAGTACTGCAAGATAGAGTAAGCCATGTAGAGAACTGTCCAGAATTCACTGCCTCATTGTCTTTGAAACAGCTCTGTGGAATCATCCAGATGCTTTTCTGCACACTATTGATGATATATGTACCACCCTTTTAAAAATATGTTTTTGTTGATTTCAGAGAAAGGAAGGGAGAGGGGGAGAGAGAGAAATTTCAATGATGATAGAGGATCATTGATTGGCTGCCTTCTGTATACCTGCTACTGGGATTGAGCCCACAACCTGGGTATGTGCCCTGACTGGGAATCAAACTGTGACCTTCTGGTTCTTGGGTCGATGCTCAACCACGGGCCAGGCTATATGCATCACTTTTTTTCCCACCACTTTTTGATCAGAAGGAAGAAAAGCTGTTCTATCATTATCCTCAATCTCTTTCTAAAAATATACGTTTTGCTTCTTTAACAGTTAGTTAATCTATTTGAGCTTTCATCATTAAACATATAAAAAGACTTAAAATATTACAACAGTATCATGAACCATTATATACTATATACTAAGGATATACCTGTTACCAACGTCAATGATGAATAATTTATGGCCAATCTTGTTTCTTTATTCTTTTTAAAATATTTATCTGTATTGTTGAAAGTATTATGGATATTTCCCTTTATTCCCCCATTGACCCCCTCTATACCTTCCCCAAGGCCTACTGCACTATTGTATTTATCCATGGGCTACTACCCAGTATCTACTTCCTCTTCCCATATTACTTGGAAGTAAATCCAAGTCATTATTTCTCCTATAAATATTCCTATAAATATTTCATATGTTTAGAGAAAAGCAATCAAAATACCATCAGCACATCACAAAACTGGACAGTAATTTTGTCATCAAATATATAGCCAGTGTTAAACTTATGATTATTTTATTTAATTTTTTGAAATGTAAAGATCCAATTCACTTCATTAAATGATTCATGAATAGGGCATCATCCCATATAGCAAGTAGAAAGGTGCTCTGAGGAATTGGACAAAATGAAAAGCTTTATAGGCAGAATGGGGAAAGGAGTGGATTATTTCATATTTCCTGGGGGGAGAAAAAGGGGTGACCAGAAAATTCCAGACCAACCAGTTAAGGTTTTATTTCTGGGGGAGGGTGTAACTGTAATTAGGTTAGGCATTAAGTGTTGGTTTCACGATGTAGGGTTCAGCACAAGTGAGTCCATGTGGGGCTTGTTGTCCCTTTTTCAACAATAGTTAACACTTTTGATCTATATACTAAGGTTTTTTTCCCCAAATCTGGAAATGTCATTTATTTGAACAGTTTATTTAAATAAGGATCTAAATAAGTTCCACATGATGCTATTCATGGATATGACTTTTAAGCTTCATCTACTCTATAGATCCCCCTCCTCATTTCTTTTGCTTTACCTTATAATTTACTTATTGAAGACCAATCACTTCCAGCTTCTGAGTTTACAATAACAAAATGGGATATAGATATTTGAGTTTCTCTTCTTTTCATCTTAAGCATCTTGAAGGAAAAGAACCTTAGGATTGACTTCTGAATTATTCCCTGGGAGAAATAATGAGGCTTCCTTATTTGTTTACAAAGATATTTTTTGAACGTCCAGCCGATATCTACATAATTACTCATTGATGGTGCTACAGCACTGCCAACCTGTCTAAGACTCTGCTCACCCACCAGTTTAGGGAGATGAAGGCACAATGGATCACTCAGCATCCTGAGGCTTGAGAGCCAGAACTTTGCCATTTTGATATGAATGTTTTTGAAGGAAAATTGACTTGAAAGCAGCTTAAACGTAGCAGTAAAAGGATATGAGTCAGAGTTAAGTGACTCATCAATGGGTACCACACAGCCCTGTCTCTTGTAGCCATCTGAAGCCCTTTTCAGAACTGTGCCTTGTCATTTTCACAGGGTAGCGGCATGGCCCTGGAGTAACTGCTTTGGTATATTGTTGTATGCCATTTTCCCTTTATCATTCACTTGAAGGCTTTTTGGAATACTGTGTTGTTGTTTTCTTTTTTTAAAACAGCATATAAAGCTAAATTGAATTCAATGCTAGAGACAAGGATGTATCCTTTCAACTCTAAACAGATGGGCAAAACTCTACATGCAAGATGTTTTTTCCTATGGGGCTGATAAAGATTATTTTCTTCTGTGATATTTCTTGCTACCACTCTTGATTCATTCTTGTACTGTTTTCTAATTGATGTGTGTGTGTGTGCCCACATGTGCACATGCATGCACACGCTTGTGTATACTGGTTTATTTCTTCTCTTTCCTTTATTATGAAAACTAGGGGCCCAGTGCACAAAAATTTGTGCACTCGGTAGGGGGGTCTCTCAGCCTGGCCTGTGCCTTCTCGCAGTCTGGGACCCCTTAGGGGATGTCCACCTGCTGGCATGCCTGGCCAGCCTGGGTGAGGGGCTGATGGCTGTTTGCAGGCCGGCCAAGCCCCCCAGTAGGAACCCTCACCCCATGGGGGTGTGGCCAGCCTGGGTGAGGGGCTGAGGGCCATTCTCAGGCTGGCCACATCCTCTTCAGGGTTCAGGTCCCTACTGGGGTGCCTGGGCAGTCTGGGTGAGGGGCTGAGGGCCGTTTTCAGGCTGCCCACAGCTCTCATTGACCCAACATCCCAGCCAGGCTCATTGGAATCAAGGTTTCTGGGGTTTATTTATCTTCTATAATTGAAATTTTGTTGCCCTGAGCCGAGGCCTAGGCAGGCAATGAAGCCTCCTATTTGCTTCAGCTCCATGGCTTCTATAATTGAAACTTTGTTGCCTTGATCAGAGACCCAGCTGGCTGAGGCAAGCAGTTTCCTCCAAACAGAAGCCTCCTGTTTGCTCTAGCTCCAGGGCTGCCAGCCACCAGCTTGGCTGGGTTAATTTGCATAGAGTCACTCTGATTGGCTGGTGGGCATGGCTTGGCTGGTGGGCATGGCTTAGGTGTCTTGGAGTGATGGTTAATTTTCATATTACTCTTTTATTAGATTAGATAGTGAGCAGTATAGAGGTATTTAGCTATTATGTTCTAGTCAGTGTTTAAAGCACTCTGTGTCTGTTAACTCATATGTTCCTTAGAATAACTCTTTCAGGTAAGTATTCTAATTACTTCCATTATACAGATGAGGAAAGTGAGACAGAGAAAAGTTACCTGTCCTGGACTACACAGGTAGTAGGTAATGGACCAGGGATTCATATCCAGAGAATCTGGCTCCAGAGCCTATGTTTTAAACCACTGCTCTTTTCATTCTCTCTGGAGTCATATATACAGTGTATATATATGTATATCCCATGGTCAAAGGCTGTTAAATCATGTTGTTTACCAATATCTTCAGAAAAAAATCTCTTCTACCATCGTAGTAAACAACCTGTTTCCCTATTTATAATGGTTTGGCCCTCTAGCAGCTTCAGCATGAAATTATAGCTAATTTGCCTACAAACGTCAGGTGGTCATAATAATCTGGCCACTCAGTGTAAATGTGTACTTTGGACCATATGTTCCTTTTGGACTGTTGCTGGGCCAATTCTACATACCAGTTGGATGACTTTGAACAAATCCCTTAGAAATACCTGCTCCTAGGTTTTTACTATTAAAACGAAAGTTTTAGGGAGGTCAAATAAGATAATATTAAAGAACAAATTATGCCTGTTCCAGTGCATGTGTTTTATCAGTTCAGTTTGGTTTCATGAACGTCAGTTGAGCATGTGTTCTGTGCTAGGCACAGAGGGCGCAAGAACAGCCAGGATAGATTTGGTCCATGCCTTCCCATCTAGTGGGAGAGGTGAGAAAAATCAACAAACTATGGTCGTCGCTGGTTTGGCTCAGCCTTTGTACTGAAGGGTTCTGGGTTTGATTTTAGTCAAGGGTATGTATCTCAGTTGCAGGCTCAATTCCCAGTAGGGGCCCAGAAGGAAGCACCTGATCGATGATGTTCCTCTCTCACTGATGTTGCTATCTCTTTATCCCTCTCCTTTTCTCTCTCTCTAAAAATTAATAAAAACATCAATAAAAATATTTTTAAAAATCAATAAACAATGACCAATCTTGACAAGTACTGATAAAGAAATAAACTACTGTGAACTTCCCTAGACATTCTGAGCCTTGAGCTTGGCCCATACGGAAACTCAGCAAATACTTGTTACATTAGATGGACTACATCAGCTGCTGAAGATGGTCACCAAATATGGCTTAAAATACAAATATCAAAATATCAGCCTGGCTTGTGTTGCTCAATGGTTGCGTGTTGACCTATGAACCTTGAGGTCACAGTTCAGTTCTCTTTCAGGGCACATTCCTGAGCTATGGGTTCAATCCCTAGTAGGGGCCATGCATGAGGTAGTTCATTGATTCTCTCATCATTGATGTTTCTATTTCTCCCCATTTCTCTCTGAACTCAATAAATTTTTTTAAAAAATCCAAATATCAGTTGAGTGTGTGATCAGAAAGGGCAGAGAGTGGAGCAGGCTGATTCAGATGGAATGACAACCAATGCAAGTCAGGAAGAATAGTGGATGGTGGCACAATGGGGCCAGCTATGGCCACATGACAGAGGAAAAGGTAAGAGGCATCATAAGTCATAAGCTGAGTCCCTTGTGGGTCTGTCCCTGCTATTGCCCTGCTCTGGGACTATGGACGAGGTATTTTTGGTTTGGTTTGGTTTTAGCCTTTATTATGTGTTCACCTTTAGCCTATATTTTCATTTATAAAAATGGAGGTAGGGATATGTACCCTGCAGTACTCTGTGACTTTTATGTCAGACGTTTATGAGAGAATGTAAAGAAGTTCTTAGAAAAGTGTCTGATATATTGCAATACTTAGTGAGCATTAGTTTTTACTATTATTGTTATTCACTACTATTATTGTAGCTTCATTATTTTAAGAAATACATCTCTGTTGCTACTAAAGCAATGCTAGTTTATTTATTTATTTTTTAAATAACTCAAAAAATAATGTCCTGTTAGAAGCATAGTGTGGTGGAAAGATTCTTGTCTGAGTGGCAAGGGGCCTGGGACTCATTCTGCCACCAGTGGAGGGATAGACTTCAAATAGCCAGTTCCCCTCTCTGGGCTTTGGTGTCCACACAGGCAAAACCCGTGTTGGGTTGGACAAGCTCCAAGCTAATTTTTAATTTTGGGAATCTGTGATGATTTTCTGAGATTGCACGTCTGTGCGTTGGAAACCCTGCAGGGTGAATTACCAAGGGGCCTATCAGCTTCAGTGTTCTCCATTGAGAGCGATTTGGCCTGCTCCCTTTCCAGAGGCACTTGTCTATGTCTGGAGCCATTCTGATTGCCACACCTGGGCAGTTGCTACTGGCTTCTGGTGGGTAGAGGTCAGAGATATTGCCAAGCAACTAACAAAGTACAGGCCAGACCTGTAAAACACAGTGTTAATGGTACCGAAGTTGAGAAATCCTTGCTCAGTGCTAACCTTGGGCTTTCTAACATTGGGAGCTGAGCCACAACTGTGCCTGCATGGATGTCCCCATCCAGTTATTTTACTAGGCATCTCGGCTATTTGAAGGGGTCGCACGCAAATTTCTTTATCCGGGAGACTTTCTTCCCCTTCTTTTCTGTCTCTCCATGTCAGTCAGTTGGGAACAAAGATGAGGTGTCACATGACAGAAGAAATGGAATCAGGGACACCTTAGAGAGGCAAGCATAAAGGGCCACAAGGGCATGGAAATGGGACCATCTCTCTTGCTAAGGGGCTGGTGTGCAATGATAGATTGGATTCTCGTGAGAATTTCTTTGTGTCATTAATTCATTTACTGGCGGGATACCTGTTGCATGCCAAGCTCTGTGCTGTTACTGGGATAGACCAAAGAGCAAAACCAAACAAGTCTCTGCTCTTTAATTTGAGCTTTTTGTGCCTTCCACCTTTTCATCTCCCAGGCAAGTCCTACTAATCCTTCCAGACCCCACTCAGAGAAGCTTCTTTTTCTGACTCCCTGGGTGAGCGAAGTGCCTGCCTGTCTCTTCCCACTGGGCCTGGCATGCCCTTTCTGAGCCATCTGATTATCTGTGTGCTTCCCTGCAGGGATAAGGTCTTGTTCTTCCCTGCATCTTGAGCATCTTGCCTCATGCCTGGCCCTGCCTGAGCAGGCACTCAAAAACCATTTGTTGAATGAATGAGTGAGACAGGAAATAAATGAATGAATGGATGAGGCAAGGCTTCGAAGGCCAGTCTTTATGCAGTTTTGTTTTTTAATTTTCATCCCAGGATATTTTTCCCCCATTGATTTTTAGAGAGAGTGGAAGGGAGGGGGAGAGACACACAGATAGAAAATTGATGTGAGAGAGACACATTGATTGGTTGTCTCTTGCATGCGCCCTGACTAGTGCTGGGGATCAAGCCTGCAACTAAGGTAGATGCTCTTGATCTGAATCAAACCCAGGACCCTTCAGTCCGAGGGCCAATGCTCTATCCACTAAGCCAAACCAGCTAGAGCTTCATGCAGTTTTAAAGACTTTTTCGCCCTTTCACCTCTTACAGTCTACTCCGTGTACCTCAAATTGGAAAGACAGAGGAGGAAGGCAAGGAAGACAGCTTTGTGGCTAAGGTCTCACTGGGGTGCATAGAGGTGACTGTCACTTGGAGAGAGGGACGCTAATGGGGTCTGAGGGCAATTTTAACACAAGCAAGAACTGTGGCTAAGCTGATGTTGTGGTTCAGGAGCGTGAAAGTGATCAAGAGAAATAATGGGACTGGTAACTGCTCTATTATGGGGAAATATTAATGATCTCTATAAAGATGGTAAATGGCTCCAAAGATATTATTTTTAGTAGATGTCTTTGATTTCCATGAATTAATAAGGGGCAAGTTGGGTAGTGGAACTCATTAACTTCTCAAATCTAACTTATTTACATGGAATAGAAACCTTTCTCAGACTGGTGGTATCAGTCATTATAAATGGGATTCCCAATGCAAACTACGTAATCTGGAAGAGACTGTATTTTTGTCTTAGGATGTGGGGGTGAGGAGTGGGATTTTTTATGCATTGCAGACCTTTTCATATGCCACTTCATCTTTTTTCCCCCTCATCTGAGGATATTTTTTCCATTGATTTTTTTTGAATTTATTTTTTATTTTTTTTAATTTAATTTTATTTTTTTTATTACATAAAGTTTTACAAAGATTGGTACATATATCTCTTTCTTCCCCTGCCCTTCCGCCCACCTCCCCTACCCCCCAGTGTTTTGTGTCCATTATTTATGCTTAAATGCATGCACCAAAAGTTCCTTGGCTGATCTGTTACCCCCATTGATTTTTTTTTTTAAGAGAGTGTGGAAGGGAGAAAGGAGGGGGAGAGAGACAGAGGAGAGAGAGAGAAACATTGATGTGAGAGAGATACATCTATTGGTTGCCTCCTGCATGCACCCAGGGTCAGGGAATGAATCTGCAACCCAGATAGGTACCCTTGCCTGGGAATGGAACCCATGACCCTCTGGTGCCCAGGCCAACACTCTAACCACTGAGGCACACTGGCCAGGGGAGTGACTTCATCTTTTGTTATCTACCACCCTCATTGAAACCAAAAGTTCTGACCCACTGAGAAGACATTTATAACCAATCACATGGTGACTGTATTTGTAAAACCCTGTTGTGGAGCAACAGGTCATTCCATTCTTTTTGAATTGCTTAAATTGGTCAATGGACTCTCGTCCTAGTCAATAGATTATTAGTGTTAATTTACAGGGCAGTCCCTCCTTCACTTCACCAGCAAAGGCCCTCTATCTGCCTGGCGGGTGGCTGATTGTGGAATGGGAGGCCTCTCTCTGCTATTGGTTTCTCCCTGGGAACCCCTTCCAGACCAACACGCCTCCTTTATGTGAAGAGTCCTGGCAGCTGTACTTCCCCATCAATTGTTTAATACATTGGATGTTTCCCCCAGGTCTTCAGTTGAATGGCCTCACTGACTGAGACTTTTTTTTTTTTTGGCAATGATAGGACAATGCTAGCTTTCAGATTATGATTTCCTGTGGTCTAGCAGACATTTTGGAGTCATAGCTGACTCCAATACGTAACAAGAGCGAAGTAACTGCCAAAATAATTCTTAGACTGTATTTCCTTCTCTCTACCCACCCCTAATAAGAATGGGAAGGGGAATTGAGTTTGTTGGGGTTTTCACTATGGCATCCCCTTTGACCTATCCTCCAAGATTGGCATTATCATTTTATTTATTCAGATGGAGAAATCAAGGCTCTGGGACAGTAGGTAACAAGTCTGTAATCACAGAACCAGTAAGTGGAGGACTGGGATGTCCAATCCGGATGTATCTTTGCTCCAACCTTCTGGTGCATCCCATCAAATACTATCTGCAGGTGGAAGGAGAGGACAAGGGAAAGGTCAAGGCTAAGGACTTTATAACTAGAAAATATAACATTGGCCATGGAATGCTGGAAGAAATTGAGGGATTGAATTATTTTCCACCATTTCTGCTAGTGGGCATCTGAGAAGCCCATTGATCTGATCCAGCAAAACCCTTGGACCTTCCTCAGAGTTCCTCCCTATAGATTGTCAACTAGGGCATGGAGAGAGTCCGTTACTAATGAAGGTACCAACATCCTACATCTTGGAATTTATCTTCCATGCTGCTGGAATTTTTGGCTCCCTTTGTAGAAGGTGGAGGGACAGTGTAGCAAAGAATTATATTTCTAGCTAACATTCACTGAGAAATTTCTACATGACAGGTAAGCAAACTTTTAATCTAATGTTTCTAAAACTACTTGTGAGGAAGGACCCCTTTCTTTCTTTTTTCTTTCTTAAATTCTAATCTGTCTTGGACTGTTGCCCTAGTAAAATATGATAAAAACCAAATAATATAAAAAGAAATTTAAAATGGCAGAGGTAAGACAAGCCCTATTGTTGCATTGTAACTCGAATCAATGGGCATAAACATGACATCCTCGGATGGTCAGTGCCAGTATCTATCTGATCCTGGACCGGTGACATACAGGATGCAGACTGGCATGGTCAACAGATGATGAGCCCTTCTCTAAACAACTAACGTGCAATTATTTTTGAATTAGTTTTTCCATGTTACAAGAGAAAGGACAGAGGCACCCGATTAGTATCCCAAGGCTGCAGAACTAGTGAGATGAGGAGCCGACACTAGATGGCAGGCAGCTGGTTTCAGAACCTTCCAGTTAACTTCTCTGCATTCTTCCCTGACTCAGAGGACACAGAGTTTGGGCTCAGAAAAGGATGGACTCCAGGCAATTGCTGACTTAATCATTTAGCACTGTTGTGACATTAGGATAAAATGAGAACTCAGAGGCTCATAGGTGGCCCTTGGCATGGCATAAGGTACTCAACAAATGGTAGCCATTCATTTTGACATGGATAGGATTCTAAATGGCACTTTGATAATGGCTCAGGGTGGGTTATTGGATTTGGTGCAGTTAATTTTCCACATGCCAATGTGTCTCCACTGTCATGTTTGTCAGTGGTTTGTTCTATGACAGAAATTAAGTTTAACTTTATCATTTTCATATCTCTGCCCATTTATTTATAAACCTTGTGGCAGAAATGGCCAGCTACAAAGCTTATTAGGAGAATAGATTTTTACTTCCTTGAGGATTGAGAAAAACAAATGTGGGGTTCGATGCCTAGTTTAAATTCCAGCTTTAGCAATTATTAGCTGTCTGCCCTTGACTAAGTTTTTTTCCCTCCCAACCTCAGTCTCCTCATCTGTAAAATGGGGACAGTGATAACATGGCCTATTTCATGGTGTTGCTAGGAAGATTCAAAGAGTCTCTCTCTCTCTCCCTCTCCCCTCTCTCTAAAAATCAATAAAAGCATATCCTTGGGTGAGGATTAAAAATATATCTATTAATGGTTAATTATTAGAACTATTTTTCTTTACCACCTATACATGCTGGACTTAGTGCTAGTCATTTCCACACAATTTATTGATGTAATTCCAGCAGCATTTTACTGATTGGTAATCAAATCTCATGATGGTCAAGTAACTTGCCCAGTGTCCCACAGTGAGAGCATCAAGGCCCAAGGTTGAACCTAGGATTCACCTGGCTGCCCACTATACTGCTTTTCAGTTAATTCTCCCCAGAAACAAAACTGATAATAATAATGAGTTAGCATTTACTTAACTCTATGTTTTGAGCCCTGTTCCAAGTACATGACATGAATCATCTCATTTTATCCTCATACAGTCCGAAGAGATAAGTATCACCATTATCCCCACTTTTATAGATGAAGACACAGCGTCCAGGGAAATGGAGGCTCAGGTAGTGAGAACACGGCCAGGTTCCATAGCCCACGCCAGGCTAGAGATGAGGGAGAAACAGACACACACACACCTAGGCCTGAGGTCAGGCAGGTATTATCCTGTGTCCTGGGTTAAAAGTTTTCCCTGCTCTATAAAGAGAGAGGGCTGTATTAGGATCTTTTTAAAGTTCTTTCCACCCCTGCAGGCCTAGGACTCTGTAAGCAGGAGGACAAAAATATGCTTTCCTTGTTTGTCCCACTCTGTTACTGATCTGTTAGAAAATGGCCATCACATGAATGACTTAATTTATACTTAGGCCCTATTTATATAATTTTGGGGAGAGAAGTCAGGATGGAGGCCCAACAGAGCAATTTAAAACACTTCTGATCGTCTTACTCGGATTAGTCCTGGAGCGCGCGCTCCCTTCCTAGCACACACGGTACATTGTGGGCCTTGGTAGTTCTTCAGTTGTATTTCCTCTCCCACAGCTTTTCCATCAAGCCAGCTCTTCGGAGCAACTACAGATGATTGCTGTTGTGCAAAGTGGACACTCCATGACTCAGAGTGGAGGTGGAGGACGGGCGATTGTTCGGTGGAAGCGTATGTCTAAAGATTTGCCAATTTTCCCCATGGAGTCTTTGAATGTGCTGTTGGTAGTGGCTCATTGGTTGGTCTACAGAATTTTTAAAAAAGGGTTTTGTGAAACTCTTAGCTTTCTGTACTTAAGTTGAGAATTTATTTTTTTTAAAGGAAAGAGGTTTTTGTCTTTCACTTAAACTCAGTGGGAGAAAGGGACCTAAAAGATGATCATGCACAATCTTTATTCTAAAGACAAGGAAGCTGAAGATCAGAGATGGGACTTGGCCAAGCTCGAGAAGCTCTGGACAAGGGATAATCTACACAAAGGGTGCCATCCACCTTTGAACCTCTCTATTGAATTTTGTGTGTACCAACATTGCTTGGAAGAGAGCTTTTATGGTAGGAGTAAGAAACTCTTGGGACCACAGATCATGCAAATGAGGGACACAGTCAGGCAATTTGGACTGGTGGGGAGTGTGGCCAACTGGATACCATATACCCCCTTGTAAGGAAAAGTTGCTACTCAGAATCAGCCAATTATTATCATAAGGGTCATGCTGGCCTAGTACTGTCAGACCTTTGAACTTCTCAAGAGAAGCCATTTTTGTGGACTTCATGTACAATATTTTAATTTTATATTATGAACTCATTCACATTTTTAAGATAGTGCAGGCTAAACACAGCATGATGTTGGGTTAGATATAAACCGTGGGTCACACATTTTGCAAACACAGATTTATAACTCTCATCTAGTTCTCGAACAAAACCATGATGCAGCGGTCATGGGGAAATACCCTAATTTCCCCATGACTAAACCTAATGATAGTTTCAACACTAGGACATGGGTTTTCTCCTGCTTCTTTCCCCCTTGAATTATGTAATGATTTTTTAAAATCACCTTAACCTGAAGTTATATTTTAGTCAGTTGAGAGCAATTCCTCCTTTACCAAACATTTTGTATATTCGTGACAGTGTCTCTTATCCATCTCCCTCCAGGGGTGGTACTTGAGGCTGTGCCAACTTCTGTACCACCTGTACTCATGGCCAGACCTTCTTTCCTGGGGACAGTACCCATTGGTGAGGGCAGGTGGCATTGGACAGAGTGACTAGTATTAGAGACGTCACCCTCAGTTAAATAATTGACTAGAAAGGGAGTCTGGGGACAGAGAAAGGACCTGCAATTCTCAGGGAGAGAGGAGAGAGTAGTCCTTCAAGAAAGATGGGAAAAATGAAAGCGAATTGAGAGAAACTGGAGATTTTATCCCTGCAGATAAATCTCCGCTACACTCTCCAAATCCAGGGCCTTAGCTGTGACATAAAGATGATGGTGTGTAGTCAAGTGTATTGAAACTCCCACGGATGTTTATTTGAAGTTCAGTGTGAATAAAACACATAGGTGCATCTCTCTATTTCTCTTTTCCTCGTGTTCTTTCTGTCTTTACTCATTTATCCTACTTAGCACCTGAAGAATCCCCCATTTCAGGAAAGGCAGTGGATAACTCATGGTTCTGGGCGGACCATATTTAAGAGTGTCCGGGAGTAATCTGTTTTAAAGGGCCGGAGATCATTTTCAGCTTTAGGAAAAGAAATCCTGAGTTTAGGGACAGGGACATTTAATATTACAACTTCAGAGCAGCATAGGTGTTCGGCTCACCTGTCAGAAGGACCTTATTTATCAGTCTTAAAAGTACTAAGTAACTTGTCATTACTTCTCTAACAGTGGGAGATAATTAAGCCCTCCATGCTTTAAGGAATGAAGCCAGGGTCAGCACTGTTTTGCATTCAGCACTCACAGATGAGGTGAAAGCAGCCTGTTTAGACTGTCACTTGATATTATATTAGCTCTTAGAGGAGCGCTGGTACAGGACCGTGGAGCACAGCAGATATTGGGCAACTCCTCTCCATCCTCGCATTCTGCCGCAGCGTGATCTGGCCGGCATCCCTCATCCGGGGATAACGTGATGCACGCAGTGAGAGAGCCTGATCACTGCCCCGTCCGCTTAACTTGCCATTAAACACCATAATGCTGGTGCTTTGTATTTCCAGGAAGCCTTTGAAGTTGGTGTCTGAGAAGAAGGACCTGGGCAGGCTGAAGTGGATCTAAATTGCTGCCTTTCAGAATGTGGGACAGTCACACAGGGTTGTGGCAGTGATGTGACAAGGCTGTTGAGAAAAGGCAAATCAGAAACTGGGTTAAGGAGGAAGGTGCAGGTGGACAGTGAGGGTGAACGCAGGAGCTGCTGCTTGTGAAACAAGCCAGGAAAGTGCTGGCCGCTGATGCCGTGGGGAGAAGGCAGTCTGTGGAATCAGACACGCAGGGATTCCGAATCTGGTTCCGTCGCTTACCCACTCGCTCACCCACCGTGTGACTTAACTTCTTAGCCTCAGTTTCCTCATCTGTAAAGTGGGCTCGTGCAAGGTGCCTGGGGCAGGACTCAGCAGACAGAGCACACCTTGGCCATGCTGGGTCCTGGCAGGATCCGAAGGCTGACCCTGAACTTAGTAAGGTGTCCACTGGTGAGTCTGCTCCAACATGCAGAAAGGACATTTGCCACTTCTTATTGTAGTCTGCTTGCCAGGTGGGCCGGCCTGTGGTGCTCAGGTATTGATTATACTCAGAGGAAAGGCAGAAACAAGTAAATTACATCACGGTTTGCAACATGGGCATCACAGGGTAGCATTTTAACTACCAACTGCAAGAGAAGTTGGCCTCCCTTTGGAATGCACTCCTGAGAGGAGCTGCGAATCCACCTGCTTTGAAGGTTTGTAACAAAGCAGCCTCGGCTATCTTCTGTCGGGGATGTGCCTGCTCTGATCAGCCCTCATGCTTTATTTTCACTTTTCTTGTGCGACTTAGCATTTCTGCCTCGCGTTACGGTGTTCGGAGGTTTTTAATCTCCTCCATTGCAAATCCCTGTATGATCCAGCTCCCTGGCAGCCAGAACACCCCGGACAATCCCTGGCTATGGTAGGAGCTCAACCAGTGTTTGCTGAGGGAATAAACCGTTTGCTGAAAAGAGGGAGGCTGATTTTATTGACCTGTCTTGGCCAATGATTATATCACCTCAACTTTAAGCGTCCAAAGGAAATAAGATGGAAGTCAACAGCCCCGTGAGTGTATGTTTCCTGGAATAGCAAACCCATCTCCTTGAGATATCCTGGCTGGGAAAGTCTGGAGTCTAGAGGCAGGGGGGCCATGAACATTAGGCCAGAAGCTTCATGAGTAGCTCCAAATGGCACTGGTCTCCATTTTCTCCACTTTTTGGTAAGAGTCACCATTGGCCCTATCTGCTCTTTTCTAAACCTGTTTCTTTGTTAACGTAGACTTCAAAAAGGGACACTGGGCTGAAGCCACCGCAGGATGGGGCCATCAGGTGGGCTGTGACCCACCCCACCTTCCAGGGCCCAGGGCTTCTGGCTACTCTCCAGTGTGGGGCAACTGGTGGTGCTGACTTTGAATTCCCTCTTAGGGAAGTTTCCTGTATTCCAGCTTCACCCACACCCCCCTTCAGGCTAGTCACTCACCTTCACCATGGTAACAACAAATGCCAGATTCACTACAGAGTGACTGCCATGTGCCAAGTACTTTCCTAAGTGCTTGGGGGAATGTCGGTGAAAAAACAGGTAGAAAATCTCAGCCTGGTGGACGTAGATCCTAGTGGGCAGAGAAAGGAGTCCAACTAGATAAACACTATAAGTAAATGGTAGCTTGTTGGGAAAAGAGCAGGCGACAGGGAGACACAGACAGAGGGAAAGACAGAGAGACAGATTGAGATAGACGGGATGGGGGAGAGTCACATACACAGTGAGGGACGGGTAACCGGAGACAAGACATAGCAGGAAAGAGAACTGGGAATGAGAGTGAGGAGAGAGAGTGAGACACAGAGAGAGACAGACAGGGAGATGGAGAGTGAGGAGAGGACTGGCTATGCCAAAGAGCAGTGATTCCATCTCCTTGGTCCTCACCAATCCACCAGCTCCCTTGTCTTCTCTCTCCCTATACCCTGTCCCACCTCCCATCTCAACTCTGGCCATGACTCCACCCTGCCCACATTGCACACGTGGCCTTTCTTAGAGACAGAGTTCTTGTATCTGCCCCGAAAAGGCTTCTCTGAGCACCCCACTGCCGTGTGAAATGGGGGCCTACTTTCCTGGATGACCCTATTTGTCTCAATTATCAATGCCAATACCATTCCTGGCCCATACATGGTACACTTACTAAGGACTGGCGCTGGGCTGAGAGCTTGTGGATTAGCTGGTTTAATCCTATAACAACCCTATAAGGCAGGTACTGTGACCACCTGCACTTTAGGGCTGATGAGGCTGAGCCTGGAGAAGTTTAGAAACTTGCCCAAGGTAACACAGCTTGTAAAGAGCAGAGCAGCCTACTTCTAACCTAAACAAATATGTACACTTTGCTCATATTCCTAACATTAGGTTTATCAACGTTTTGTGAGGATTCCATGCCTTTTCCTCCTTCCCTCCAGATAACACAGACTCCCAAACGGTGAGCTGCTTGAGGACAGGACAGGCACTTAGGTGCATAGCTTAGCACTTGGCAGAACCAGCTCCAAATATATCACCGAGGAGGGAAGGCACGCATCCCTGCTAGAAAGCTGGTCAGAAAAGAAGCCAACAAGTGACCTGTGTGTTTCTCAGCCTTGGCTTTGGGAGAGCTGGGTGACCCTGCCCAGGCTAAGCCTGTTTGAGGAATCAGAGAATGCGAGAGAAGGGGGTTCCTGGGTAAGGGGACTTATGGAAGTGGGCGGGCCAGCAGACTCTGCAATATCTTATGTGCCTGAGTGGGAAAGAGGGACAGATGAGGGGGACCCTGCTTACCTCCCACAGACCGAGAAGAACAAGCCAGCCTTTCAGGTGTCCTTTCAAAGGTTCTGATGGGCTCTGCTGCCTGGAGGACCACCTAAGTCATTGCCAAGAAGCCTGGGGAGTGGACAGGAATCATTCTTATTTTCATAACCTGGGAACCAGTACACCTACCACTGAGGGCAGGGTGGTGGCCAGGCCTCACTGCTCTGAACTGGACCATCGAGGCCACATTTGAGCTCTTGTCAGTCAGCATCTTTGTTGGTGTTTTCATTTTTCTTTTCAAAAAATATTTTATTGATTTCAGAGAGGAAGGGAGAGGGAGACAGAGATAGAAACATCAATGATGAGAGAGAATCACTGATGGGCTACCTCCTATGAGCCCCATGGGGATTGAGCCCACAACCCAGACTTGTGCCCTGCCCAGGAATCAAATCATGGCCTCCTGGTCTATAGGTAGACATTCAACTCCTGAGCCATGCCTGGCTGCGCTGGTGGTGTTTTTTTAAGGATTGGAGCATGGAGAGTTTCTGATCTGATAGAACAGAGAGAACACGGAATAAACGGCACCCAAGCTATTGACCTGCTCCATGGTGAGAAAATACACATGATCCTTGGGGGGGCTTCAAAGAGACAAAGGGTGTAAGACATTGAGCCCCAGATGTAGAAAGCAGAGAGAGGGGTGCTGAGGCCCCTCCTCTGTCCCCTTCCCTCTCCTTTCTCCACTCTCAGCATCCATCCCACCCCCTAGCCCAAGGGATAGTGAAATCACAGGGTGCTGCTCCCCGATCCTGATCCCTTTGGAAGGATAATGAGAGCCCACCTCCCTACAAGCATCGGGGTTACTTTCTCTAGTAGCCGATTGCCTTACACGGTGAAGTACTGTTTTTTTTTTTTTTTTTTTTGGGGGGGGGGAAGGTGTAGAGAACAGAGTGCAGGGGAAAACAGAAAATAAATAAGAGCTTCTAAGACAGTCCGTATTGATAATATACTTATAAAACCTAAAAGCCCCTGCTGACTGTGGAAAATTAATGATAGGTACAGTCGATATCAATTGTCCCTCCAAAGGGCAGGGGGAGAAAGCCTCCTAAATGAGGATCGATATCATCTCCTGCCAGGGCCATATTGAACCTTTCTTCCAAAAATGTATTTTTTAAACCATTGACAGGATTATTTAGGAAAGTGTTTACTTAGTCCTGCTAATGGAAAACCATGCTAATGATCTTGGAACAACGGGCTTAGAAGCATCAGCTCTTGGGTGCCAACTGGCTTCCCGCTGTCAAAGCTGCAGTGTTTCTTTGAAAGGGGAGCAGCCAGGACTCAGGTGGAAGGAGTTGGCTACCTGAGCTCCCCTGTAGAGTTGTATTTTTTTCTTTTTGCATTTCTCATGAATTATTAAATGCAAATCCAGCAAGGCAGGGGAGGAAGGAGCATGCGAGTCTCTTGGTGTTTGCCGATTGGCCAGTGGCTCAGCGCCGGCTGCTCTCCACGTGCTTCTAGTTTCTATAAACGTCCGTAGAAATGGAGCATGATCCTCCCTGCATCTCAAGTGAATGATTTTTCAATTAGCCTGGAGTTCCTTTGCGGTATTCCCTGCGCAGCCCTGTGTGGTGATGTAGAGCAAAGGTTTAAGAGGTTTTAGACAATTTATGTGGTTTGGAGAGGCTGTTTGTCAAGACACAGTATCTACAACAACTTTTATGTTCAATTTGAGTCCCAGGTCTTTTGCTTATTTTTATAGCACTCTTTGCCGAGATGTTTCAGCAAACTTAAAGGCATCGTTTCCATGCTGGTGGTGCTGTCAGTAAGGGGTATCTATAGGGGGCCGGGTGAGCTGGGGGAGCCATTCTCCAAGCACATGGAGGCAATGGACACTGGCTTCATTGGAGGGCTCTTTGGTGAGTCTCAACAAAGTACTTTGAACCATGAATATTGTTTGAGCCAAAAACTTCACCTCAAGAGTGAGGGTGGGTCAAATTCTAGCAGCTTTGGGAGATCTGGGAATACTACTTCTTAAGACAAGCTGCAGGCGGGCCTCAGGGATATTGTGGGTTCAGTTCCAGACCACCACAACAGAGTGAGTTGTAATCCTTTTGCTGATGGATGTTCTTGCCCTCAATTTGGAAAAAGATATGACATCGGAGAAGCACAATAAAGCGAAAGCATTAAAGTGAGGTATGCCTGTATTTCATCATATCTTGGTTTTCTAACCTGTAAAACTGGGATCAGTATCATGCTTACCTGAGCTCATGCATGAGAAATATTTGGTCAGAGCCTGGCACAGAGTATGTTGACAGTAACATTATTATTCTATTATTATTGCAGCTGCTGTAAGGAATCAAGCCTAGGACAATGGATAGGGCCATGTACAAAGAGTTAGTTAGAAAGATGTTCTTCACAGTATTGCTTATTGCAGTGAGAAATGGTGGCAAATAAATATAGTGGCTATTGTATGATCTGGCTATTAAGATGTGGTTGATATTTATTAATAGAACAGCATTCCCAATATTTAAGTGCTTTGCAACCTAATATCATCCTATTGCTTGTTCAAACAGTATAAGTATAAATATGTGCTCATGCACCAAAAATGTATAACTACACGTATTTCTGGGTGGTGGAATACAAGCTTTATGTTGTTTAAAAATATTTTTTATTGATTTCAGAGAGGAAGAGAGAGATAGAAACATCAATGATGATAGTGAATCATTGATTGGCTGCCTCCTGTATTCCCCCTACTGGGCATTGAACCACAACCCAGGCATGTACTCTGACCAGGAATCAAACCGTGACTTCCTGGTTCATAGGTCAATGCTCAACCACTGAGCCACACCGGTTGGGCCAAACTTTATGTTCTGATGAGTTTTATTTTTTTACTTATCTGAAAAAATTTTTTCAATATCTAAATGCTGTTCTTGATTAAAATCTATTTTTGATTGGAAAAAGGAAAACCTGGTAATGAGGCCCCCAGCAGGGAGATACCCTTTCTAATGGTGGAAAACATCACTGTGTCAGTATGGTTTTATCAGACTCCAGAACGTGAACTTGGACAGCTCGAGGTTGTGTCACTCCATCGGATCACATAACAAAGCAGTGAAAGTGCAGGAGCATTTGAAAATGAGATCATGAGGAATGAGAACTATATAGTTGCTTGGCCCCATATATTTTTTTAATAGAATACTTACTGACATTTGAAAAATGGAGACTTATGCCACTGGCTTGAAGTTGATTGGCACTTATGGGCAGTAGGAGGTGTGATTTGTCCCCGCCTCCCCTTTTTTTACTCTCACCCCTCATCCCAAGCCTCACCCAGCCACCCTTTGAAATAAATTGGATAGGCTATGAAACTTTCTAAAATGGCTATATATAGAAAAGACTAGCTGTTGGTTTCAATATATGACTTAATCTGGATAGAAATTTGAAAAAGTAACTTGTGACATTTTAAACACTTTTACCAATGCTTGTTAAAGGAAAAAATAAAAAGAAAGAAAAAGAAAGTTACACCTGTTCAGAGAGAAAAAATGAGAAGAACTGGGAATAGTTTCATATCAAGCCTTTATTGAAACAGTTGGGTCTAAATCTCAATGGATTTTATAAAAATTGAAATAATGTTTGCCAGGAGCACGTGATTGCTATCAATATCTATTAATATTCAGACTTCAGGAGTGGGCTGGGTCCCTTAATTTTCTTCATAAATGGAACATTATTTTCACAAATGCAGGTTTATCATTTTTATGCTACCACTTGACCCTTAGGGTTCTGGAATTTTTAGGACTTCCAGCTAAATGTATTCTTAGAAGTGGGTGCAGGTGTCCATGTATAAGGTGGCAGGCACCAAATGCTTGAGAACCCTTCTTTTTTTCCTCCAAAATGTTTAAGCATATTTGTGAATATTTCCTCCTTTTAACTCCAAGTTTGGTGTTTTGTTTTGTTTTTGGCAAGGGACAAATTCTATTTGCCTGAAAACCATCATGCTCTCAAATATGTCCATAGACCCTTGTTTAATTCTAGGAATAACAAGTTTTCTTCTGGGGTCCCACATATCTTTAACACAACTCAAAAGTTGAGCATCATAAAGTCTGCTGAATGCTATAGAAATCAGAACATTATTGTCAGAAATTTCTGAAAGCTAGTTTGCTTGCAAGACTGTTCTAAGTGAAGATTGAGAGGAATTACATTCACTTCCCTAAAATACCAGTTTTCTGCTTCCATTTTTTTCTTCGTTATTTCTGTGTTCTCTCTCTCCCTCCTCCTCTTATGCTTGCTGTCTCTCTTTTTCTCTGGTTATCTGTCTCTTCTTTCTTTTGTTCTCTCTGGTGGACGCCATTTTTATATTTTATGTACAAAACCTTCCCACTTTCCTCTAATCCCCTCTCCTGCCATGAGGATCCTAGCTTCCCCATAAGATTTATTCTCATCATTCATTTTATTTTAGTCGCCAAGAATTATCTATACTAATAATACAGAAATATGCAAATTGTCCAGGACTCCGTCACAGTAACGACTGGACAGCAGGCTGCGTGGGGCAACAAGGCCAGCAGGGGGGTTAGTGAGGGATGACCAAATGACTGAACAGCAGGCTGTGTGGGGTGAACAGGCCGGCAGGGTGGGCAGTTGGGGGCGGCCAGGTCAGTGGGGGGGGCAGTTGGGGGTGACCAGGACAGCAGGAGGGCAGTTGGTGGGCAACCAGGCTGGCAGGGAGGCAGTTAGGGGCAACAGGGCAGCGGTGGGGAGGGGTAGTTGGTGGCAACCAGGTGGCAGGGGTGCAGTTGCGGGGTGGGGGGTCAGGCTGGTAGGGGGTTGGTTAGGGGCGATCAGGCCAGCAGACAGAGGCGGTTAGGATAGATCGGGCAGGCAGATGAGCAGTTTGGAGCCAGTGATCCCGGGTTGTGAGAGGAATGTCTGACTGCAGGTTTTGGCCTAATTCCGAGGGGTACTGGACTGGAGAGGATGCAGGCTGGGCTGAGGCACCCCCCCCATGCATGAATTTCATGCACTGGGCCTCTAGTATTTTTATATTACTCTAATTCATGCATAACATGAGGAGATGAAAATGCCTTAGTATTCAATGGTCACAACTGGCTACCAGGTTTTTTATTTGTTTTTGTTGGACTCAAATACTGTTTAAGTTTGTTTATGTTTTTTTAATCAGCTTCTATGGCTTTAATATTTTGCATGAAAATCCTGCGTACCTTACCACATGGCTAAAGTGAGCTGAAGGGGAGAGGTAGCTCTCAGATCTGTAATATATTACTGCCCTCTCCCCTCCCTCAGGGTCTTCATTCACCTGTGTTAGTCCCTGACCACTATTAGGCATTTGACTTTGCCACCCCGTGCTTCTTCCTGTTCCTACAGCTTCCTTTCCTGGGACTCCCTTTCCCCTACCCCAAAGAAATAAGAATTCTACCCATGATGTCCGGATCAATCAGAGGGATACCTTTTTTTATCCCTCAGGGGACTCCTCAGCTAGTACATAGGGTTGGACCCAACACAGAGGTTGTTGATGAAAGAACTGCTATGAAACAGTTTCTAATGTCATACGAGGTCATTGATATCTGAGTCGATCAGCCATTTAGATTTATTGCTGTCATTTGTCTTCTGGTATTTTTCAGATGTATTATTCATTGTTCTGAACTTAAATCTATTTTATCACCATTTGAACAGCAACAAAAGTTGAAAGAACTTAAACATTCTGTTAGTGCATGTCTAGCTTTCATGAATGCCCGCATATTCATGGTTCTTCTGGGATGTGGAGGGGGTCTTTCAAGGGGTCATATCTGAGTTTTCCTTTTTCCACACAAATGTTTGATGTCTTTTCCCTGGTGCTGCCTCTTCCAGTTGTGCTGATCCCTCTCAGTGTGCCAGGCGTACACCGGTGCCTGGCCTATGGCCCGCATTCAATAGAGATTTGTTAAATGAGTGAACACAGTTACATACGCTTGTGTAAATGAGGCAGAGATTGGAGAAACAACTTAGCTTAGGTCATAAGTGAAGTCACTGAGAAAACCGGGGGCTATATTTGGCTGTTCAAACATTTGTTTAAGCATTTCTTCCCAACTCCCATCGCACTGCAGCCTAAACCCAACTTTGCAGTAGATATTCCATTTTCACTTGCCACGAGAAATTGTCATATGCCTTGGCAATTCTGATTCTAATTCATGTCTCTAGGAGAATTGCACTCAGACAATGCTTTCCAATGTTGAGAACACTTCCAGACTGTCTCCTTGCTTAAGCAGTTGGTGGGATTCTGGTCTTAAGGGTTCCTAATTTCTTGTTTATATTGCAAACTTCTCAGGTTGTGGCACCACTCTGTTGGCAGGGGTTTTGTCCACTGCAAGTATACACCTTCCCACATTTATGTGTATTTATCACCCAAAAACATGTGTTGTGGGGCTCGTCCACAGAAGTCACTCTCTCCTCTCTTAGCAGCTGGTGGCATTGAAATCAAATTGTTTACTCCGAGTTCATATACGATGGCTCCTTGAAGTTTCTCCTTGCAAAATGAGCATCGGCTTGGTTTTGCTCTGTTTTCTGCTTTGGGCAAGGCTTTCTCTGTGCAGTTGTGTAGGAGTTGCATGCCTTGCCTGTTATACTCGACTTAATTCATCTGTCAGAAATGACAGGTGCTTTGGAGGCATTTCCGTCCCGAGTCTCCCAAGTGTATGTACACATGAGCACACACCACACACACACACACACACACACACACACACACACACACACACACAGACGCGCATATGCCAAGGGGAACTGAGTAGCTTCGGGCTGCCGCCGATCTGGGCAGTCATAAGGAAAACTTCACTGAGCGATGGAAGCCTGGACTAGAATGAGCTCTCTCTCACTTCTCCCTCGCTTGGGACTGCATTGTTGCTGCAGAAATGGAGATGAAGATGACAACAAGGACCCACTAAAACAGAGTGAATGATGACTATTTTGCCCCCAGAACCACTGATCTCTTAGCTTAAAAAACATAATATGCACAAAACTGGAAAATATTCATGGGTACCCCAGAGACAGGGAGGGACCGCGGGAGGGCTCCAGGGCGTGTCCAGCCCATCTCACTCAGTCCCCATCACCCAGACCCCAGCAGCAAGCTAACCTACAGGTTGGAGCGTCTTCCCCCTGGTGGTCAGTGCACGTCATCGCGAGTGGTTGAGCAGCTTTAGCATATCATTAGCATAGTAAGCTTTGGTGGAATGGATGACCAGACGTCTGGACACTTAGCATATTAGGCTTTTATTATATAGGATTATTGGTGATTTCATATGGTTCAACCCCGTAACTCTGACCACAGAATGAGTTCCTGCTCCCTTCTCCATTCCTTCCCCTCTATTTCTGTCTCTGCTGGAAAAGGGACTAGAAACTAGAAATGTCAGGTGAGAATTGCAACATTATGGTAGTCATATTACACAACGGTTCCCAAGACTTGCTTCCTGGTGTCTGTGCCCTATAAAATCCACCCCCTTGAGTGTGGTTAAGACTTGCGCATGTGGGGTGATGTCATATCAGTGATTGTATTACATTATCAGGCAAGGATGAAGGGATCTTACAGATGTAATTTAGGCCACAAAAGAGAGATCATCCTGGGAGGGCCTGACTTAATCAGGCAAAAGCTTTAGAAAGAGGGACTGGGTTCTTCCTGAAGAGATGGACACTTCCCACATGAAGTGTCCTAGCCATAATGTGAACTGTCTATGGAGAGGCGTGGCCTCTAGGAGCTGAGAGCTTTAGTCTTATAACTTCAAGGAACTCAGTATTGCCAGTGATCTGATTAAGTCTGAAAGAAAACCTTGACCTCTAGCTGAAGATACAGCATTGCCAACACCTTGATTTCAACCTTGTAAGAACCTTAGCAGAGGATCCAGCTAACAAGTGCCCAGACCCCTAGACAGCATGGCTCAGTGGTTGAGCCTCGACCTATGAACCACGAGGTCATCGTTCCATTCCCAGACATGGCACATGCCTTCGTTGCAGGCTTGATCCAAGTAGTGGGCATGCAGGAGGCAGCCCATCAATGATTCTCTCTCATCACTGACATTTTTTAAAATATATTTTATTGATTTTTTACAGAGAGGGAGGGAGAGATATAGAGAGTCAGACACATGGATGAGAGAGAAACATCAATCAGCTGCCTCCTGCACACCCCCTACTGGGGATGTGCCCACAACCAAAGCACATGCCCTTGACTGGAATCGAACCTGGGACCTTTCACTCTGCAGGCCGACGCTCTATCCACTAAGCCAAACCAGTCAGGGCTCATCACTGACATTTTAACCTCTCTCTCTCCTTCTCTTTTCTTCTTTGAAATCAATACAAATATAATAATAATAAGAAGAAGAAAAAGAGAAATTCCCAGCTTCTGACCCATAGAAACCAAGAGATAATAAATGTGTGCTGTTTTAAGCCACTAAAATTTGGATAAATGGTTGCACAGCAATAGAAAATGAACATACATCAGAAGATCTGCAAAATCAGTAACAGGTCCCATCACACCTGGGCCTGTGACCACCTGCCTCTTCAGCATTTTGCTTCATTTACCTTCAACCACAAGTGAAACCAAGAAAGGATCTAGGCGAGAGTCCAGGGTGCAAGAGAGTCTCACGTCCATTCTAGCTTCTGCTGATGCCCTTGCATGCATCCTGTGAACTCAGCTTTGTTCTTACTTGTTTTATGCTGTTACAGCAACAGAAGTAAAGGAGAGAGTTTATCTTTTCAGGAAAACAGTATATTTCGCTTGCTTTTGGCTTAGAAATATAAGACACTTGATGCTCGGAATGGTGCCTGAGTCATTCCCTGCAGACCGGTCACCCTATAGCATCGCAGGAGGAAAAGGGCTTGTGGCTGCCATCGCCTGCTGCATTTATTTCCTGACTCTCTTTGAAAATGCCCTTTCCTGTTCAGGCTTCTGGGCTTTTCCTTTTCTCTTTCCCTTTGTGTGGCGGCATTTGCCTTGAATGTTGATGAGGAAAACTTGGTCCATCCCCAAGAACTTATTTGGGGGTAATTAATTCTTGGCGCTGTAGCAGCGCTTCACAACTGTGACTTTCTTAGGTATGAATTGACTGAGTAAACGTCCAGGCATGGGACCTGTGCAATTATTGCATTTCCTGTTGCCAAAAATTAATCGTTTCTTGAACTTGCTGTAGCGGGATGGGAATGGTGACTCCGTGCAAGGGAGATGAAGGACAGAGTTCACATGAGGGCAGTAAGAGAATCCTTGAGAACCTGATTGTAGTCTCTCCCTCTTTTTTTAAAAAAAATCTTTATTGTTGAAAGTATTAACTATGTTCCCCTTTTCCCCCATCCTCTCCCTCTCTCCCTGCCAAGGCCCTCACAACTCCACTGTCCCTGTCCAGGGGTTATGCACATACACATTAGTTGATCGCCCCCCCTCCCCCCTCCCCACCTTCCCTCTGAGGTTTGACAGTCTGTTTGATGTTTCTAGTCTCTTAAGTCATTGTCTCTACAATGTTATGCTGTGAGGCTCTGGAAGAGGACCAGTCAAGGAGACTAAACTATGTCTCAGGGAGATTGCCATCTATGAAGGCAGCAAATGTATAAAAATGACCCTTCGTGAACTTTCAGTAGATGTGAGAACAAAGAGATGAAGCAGAGAGGATAGGGAGACAGACTGTGGGTTTGAACTAAAGTTGGATAGGGAATTTGGCCAGGAGGAAAAGAGTATGTGGTAATGATGAATTCATTGATTTTTTTTTCAGCACACATTGAACTTGGATTTGAAACTGGCATCCTTTTAGGGAAATTTTTGTACAATCCAATGCATGGCAAAAGAAAAATGAATTAACTAATACTCTGCTAATTAAGAGTTTGAGAATTTGGACTGTAAATTTCACCAGGGAAGGCATCATCTGAATCTTGTTCCATGTTTCATCCACAATGCCAAACTGAGATTTTTGCCTGCAGTGGGTGCTCAAACACAACTGGGACCTCAGTGAATAAACCTCACCACTGGGCCACCATTCAAAGGGTTTTCTAATAAGATTAATTGTGTGATTGCAATTGTAAAAACAAAAAAGTGGGAATAATGAACTGTTTACATGGAAATGATTGCTTAATCACAAAACATTGTTCCCCATTCATTAAAGCAGGCCTCCAAAGGAAGGCTGCCAATGAATTCACTGATAGCCTAGTGAGATTCACTGTATATTTTGAATGTACAATTAAAAAAACAACAACAGTATCTCATTCATGAGTCTCCTTTCTGTCTCACTTTCTGCATGAGTAAAGATTTCATGAAGTTTTGGCAGGTTCTTCTTTTTGACATTTTACCAGATTGAGGGACAATGATGGGCTATGGAGGCTAAGTAGTCAGCCAGCCTGAGCGTAGACAAGTGATCTCAATCTGGAAAGTGTTATAAGGCAGGGATTCAGAGCAGACGAGCAAGTCAGTACCAGGTAGGCCATCAAGAACCCAGGCCAGGGAGAGAGCCCCTTCTGGATGGACTGGCAGTAGTCATAGACTATGTCAAAGGTCGAAGTCCATGATCTCTATTGAGGGGCAATGAAGAGTGAACAGCAGATATCATATATCCAATCTGATTAATGGGTCCAGAGTGTAAGACGTTCAGGTCAGCCATTAAAAGCTGAGCTATACTTCCTGACAGCAGGCTTTCCTCCTATCACCGTCTTCACCTAGAATTTACCAGATTGATGGTTGCTCAGTGAGTCAGCTGGTACAAAACATACTTTTTCCTCCCAAAAGGCTGAGTTCTGTGTATACAGGCAATTTGAGCTTTAACCACTCTGGACATGCTTCTCAAAAATACTTTCTGTTCTCTAAGTCTTACTGGGCACGCAATGGCAGCTCCATTTTGCATAGACTCACTCTTCCACGGTTATCTCAAGGAATGTTGTAAGTGCACCTACGAAGGGGCTGGGAGTTATGAAAGGTATGATAGGAACCCAGATTTCTGTTTTAGGGAGCATGAAGACCTTCTGCTGGATTACATATTAAATACCACATTAACTTAAAAACAGAATTCAAATATAAACTATAACCCTTGTTATTACTCAGAACTGCAGTTCAGATGGGAAGTTGGCAGGTTTCCCACACCTTCACAAACCAGTCACCTCCAGAATAAATTATATACTGCACCTTATACCAATTGTCCTTAAAAAAGCGACACTTTTACAAATGGCATGGGTTGCCATGGACTCCATGAGAAAGTGCGGTCACCGGTTCATGGTGGTTCATCCTCTGTCCATCAAGTCCCTGAAGGCTCTCAGTTGACTGTACTCAGGTCTTGAGCGTGAAAGAGTTGTTACATTTGGTTGTAGGGACTGTGGGTCGGAGAAGGCCTACCAGGAGGAAAAAAGGACCGTGTGGACACAGGGGCCCGTCTCTGGGCAGCCTGCACATGGTCCCAGGTGATTCTTCTCAGAGCCCACAGACTAGAAAGCCAAGGGAGTTTGGCTCCTTTTATCTGGGGCTGCAAATACCTTGTTTATTCTCCAAGCATAGGCATGAAATGCTCTATAAATTCCTTGCATGGGAACCCTCAGTATGCATTTGCGTGTGTGAGTACATGCGTGCATGAGTCCATGAGTGTATAATTGGTGCTACCTTGTTTCCATCAACACTTGAAAATGAAAAGCCAATGCTCTGATGGCTGATGGTAAAGTCCCTACATGGTACATCAGCACAAGAGCTTCAGAGAGAAGGAATAAGAAGTTTTGACCTTTCTGAAAAAGATGACCCTACTTCAAAGTCTATTTTTCAGTTGACTTAGTTCACCGTCACAGGAGAAGGAAGGGGTGGCCGCTGGGAGTTTTACATGTAGCAGACGGGATGATGGTGGTTGCTTCCATTTGTTCTTGAAATGGCAAGGTCCTGCTTCTGCTACCAGTTCTTCAGACATCCTGCCACATTCCCCAGAGGAACCCACTACCCCTCATTATCATTGCTGAACAGATGGTTCAGAGCTGTCCTCCAGATTTCTGTATGATGCCAAGTGAAAATTAACACTCATGGGGACTCTGTTATTCTAAAACCGAGATCTTAGTTTTGGATTTGGAGACCCTGTCCCAACCTGGAATGTGTCAGTGGTGATAGTGTTAGCATTTCTGGACCTTTTATGCAAATATTACAGGGATGCAGGCTGCTCTGAGGACACTGTGTGGACAGTTTTGAATTCCTTCATTTCTTTTTTTTTTTTTCAATTACAGTTTACATTCCATTTTTTTTTGTATGAGCTTCAGGTATATAGCTAGCATAATTGCCTCCCCCCCCCCCCCCGTTTTCAATCCTCACCCAAAGATATGTTTTTTAAATTGATTTTAGAGAGAAAGGAAGGGAGAGAGAGAAAGACATTGATGTGAGTGAGAAACATTGATTGATTGCCTCCCATATGTGCTCAAACTGGGAATCAAACCCTCAGTCTAGGTATGAACCCTGATCAGGAATGGAACCCACAATCTTTCAGTAGACAGGACGATGCTCCACTTGGCCAGAGATAGTCATTTCTAGATATTTTAGGAATATATTTATCAAAAATTATTATGCAGTGATCAGGATAAAAGTTATATAAGCTCAGTGATTTGTATAAAGTCATAAGTAAATCTACATGAAATGAATGAATGATTACTATACATCATTACTTCCTGACATGTTATAAATTTCTTCATGTACTTTTTGTCAGTCTTCTCCACTAGAATGTAAGTTTTATGAGGGCAGGAACCTTGTTTTAGCCACTGCATTTTTCTCCCAACAGGGATATGACAGACACTTAATAAATGTTTGTTAAATGAATGGGTTATCCAGGGGGACTGAATGAGCGAAGAAATGGTGGCAGCAATGTGAAATTCCACTTTCAAACATATTTCTGAGTTGCTTTCTCCTTTAAATACTCCAGCCTGCACGCAGCTGCCTTCAAAGTTAATATGTATTGAATGGTCTACTGTGTTCCAGGCCCTGGGATAGAATTTTGTTGACATGTGAATGAATCTTTCATTTACAGTCTTATGAGGTCTGAATTACGATTGTTCCCAGGTTGTCAATGAGGAAACTAAAGTTTACAAAGGTTAAAAACTTGCCCAAGAACATGAGTCAAATAAGGTGAGTGGCCAGGTTTTGACAACAGGTCCCATTAACCCCTTGGACCAGTAAAGCCTTTCCATGTCTTTCTTTGACTTGTCTCTTCACCCAACCAATAAACACCCTACTCTTAGGGAGATAGATGCCTGGTAGTGTGATCCCTGCCATCACTGCCTGTTAGGAGGAGAGGTTGGGATTGGGGAGCAGGTGTGTGGGTTTCTATGCAATGGTAGCATAAACTGACAAGTTTCAGCCGGTTTGTTTCAGGAATGTTCCCCAGGGAGGGAGGGGGAATGAACAGTGACATGCCCCACAGCCAGGTCTGAGTGACAGTCTGTTTGTAGGAGGTGGCAGCTGCTTCCCGAATGCACTCCTGTTGGGTCATGAAATGGAGATCTTGTCAGTTTCCCTGGAGTCAAGTTAAACCCAGATGACTGTCCCTTTAAAATATTGATCTGGTCTATGTTTTATCCACTTCACTTCTTCAAGTGGAAGTTTCCAGAAGAAAGAAAGAAGCTAGATAATACATTGTCAGCACTGAAATGTGTAGCTTCTCACTGCTCATCATCCTCATGGGCTGATTGGCTTTTTGGCACTGCTTGTTAGCCTTCAGTTAGGGCTGTGTTATTGTCATATCACTCAGTGCTCTGGGGTACCCATGTCACCTCCAGGAGGCCCTCCAGGCTGCAGAAAGGGAAGTTGGCACTATTCTCAGAATGAGGGTTGCATGAGAGCCTGGACCACCTTCCTTTCTTGCTTCTTTGAAGACTCACTTTCAAAATGTTTATATTCGCTTACCAATGCAGGACTATATCAAAGGGGCTTCGTGCGATCCAATCAAGCACTCAGTTAATTATTTGAGATTCTTGTAAAATAGCAAATAATAGCCAGGAGTGTTTTACCTTCCTTCCCCTACCCTTCACTGTTTTTTTTTTATAGGCTGCAGGACACATTGCAGCAAATATTTCACACGGGACTTAGTGCCACCATAATAATTAATGCCAGAAAGTTATGTGAAGGTCTTCCTGTATGAAGTAAAGTAGCCCTTGCTGAGAATAAAAGATGAATGGTGGGAGAGTTGAGAAGAAAGCTGCAGTGAAAACCATCTAAGATTTAAGATATATAAACTGCAGGAAAAGAATCCACATATTTTTATCTTTGCCCAGAAAGGTGACTATTTTTCTAACACAGTAAGAGAATAACAACACCTCCAGTTAGCAAATAATTGCACAACTATGTGACCAGATGCTTATAGATGTTTCAAGAGGAAAAAAATTAACAGGGAATGGTGCTTTGCCCAGTTTTTATTTGCTGCCCTTTGAGTGATTAGATTCTGTCAATCAAAGACTGCTTTTATAGCCCTGGCTGGTGTGGCTCAATTGGTTGGGGTGTCATTCCAGGCACCAAAAGGTGGCGGGTTAGTTCCCAGTCAGGGCATTTGCCTAGGCTGCAGGTTCTATCCCTGGTTGGGGTGTGTGTGTGGGATGCAACCAATTGATGTCTCTCTCTTCCTTCCTCTCTCTCTCTAAAAAAGACTATTTGTGTATAAAAATCCATTAGAATTTAGATCCTCAGTACCAAACTCAAATGCAGCCAGAGACAGCAGTTACTCCGTGGCTCACGTTTTCACGGGGGTGAATTATAGGTGTTGGCTCTGAGCTTTGTAAACTGGGCTTACCTAGGGATTTTAATAAGCTATGGATTGCAGTGTTATGTTTTCCCTTCCTAAGAACATATAGCATTTGCACACTGAGACTTCATTCGTTGTTCAATGCTTCATCAAATCGCCGTTCATGGAGTAGATGTACAAGGACTGGAAATAGATATATCCAACCAGTGAAAAAAGATCTGTTTGTAAGTCAATATCTGCCAAGAAAAAATAAAAGTCCTGGGGATCCCTTGTGTCCCTTTAAATAAAGAGCCCTTTTTCTTCAAGCATCGTATAAACTTTTATCTTCTCTGAGTTGATGTGAGACCTTCAGTGTATCTAACAAGGACCAAGCCAGAGGGACGGTAGGCTAACTTGACATTGGGGCAGGACCAGGCTGTTCACATAAGATCCCAGCTCAGTGAGGCCTGGTAGGGCACATGGCCCTGCTCCCTGCCTCTCCTCAGGCATTGCCCAGCCCTCTCTCTCGTCATCTTTGCTCAGGGTTCCCTTCTGTCTGCAGCAGGACCCTTTATTGAATATTCTGACCTCATTCTCTGGGTATTGCTCCCAGGATGTCACTGCAAGCTCTGTGTACAGAATAGGTGACAGAGAGGGCTGCACTGCAGAGCTGAGGTCTGCCTGGCTGAGCAGCGAGTCTGTATTTATCCACCAGTTATTGTCTGGTCCACTAGAAGAGCCTCCTAACCCACACCTCCCATGGACCCCACGTGACACCTGAAATGCTGTTTTTGATCAGAGCTTCTTGCCTCTCTCCTCCTCCTCCTCCTTCAATGCCTTAAAATTCTCTTAAAGATACAGACAGAGCCCTGCCATAGTCTGACTCCTGACTTATTTCCCGCCACATCCCTTGTTCTCTGGGCTCCAGCAACATGCCCTTCTTGAAGCTTTACTTCTGTCTATCAAAGGACCCTTTGATATGAAATTCCCTCTGCACAAAAGACACTGTCTTCAACCTTGACCTCTGCACTTCTCAAGCATGATATCTCGGGTCATTCTTCACTTCTCAGAGAAATCTTCCCACCCACATCATTACCTTGCTCTATACTCCTTCATAGCAGTGTGCACTTCTCTCAAGGACTTTATCATGTAGCTTTACATGGCTGTGTACGTGTGTGCTATCTGATCAATATCTGTCTCTCTCTGGTAGATGGTAAGCTTCATGAGGTCAGGGACCCCCTTCTGCTGGGCTTGTCCTTCTATCTCCAGTGCTTAGCATTTTGCTTGTTACAGAGGAAGCATTTCATGGACCTTAGTTAAAATAAGAAAAGGACAAGAGAATGAGGGAGAGTGCTAAATTCACTCTTTTGTAGCCTGTGGAAGCTAGTGATGACATTGCTCTCCATTTTGCCTTGAATAATGCCTTTCACTGAGTCTAAAATATCATAATTCTATGATACAAAATTATCTTTCTTATCACAAAGAAAGAAAAAATACATTGCCGATTACACAGTGACATGCTATTGATTGTAAAATGCCTCTCGAGTTTAGACATCAAAATTTCAGATGGCAAAATGTGAAAAGATGTGACTCTTAGAATTGATGCACATTAGAGTTAACTTACATTAAATCTAGAGAAAAATTAAGCCAAATTGATAATCAGGTGCACGTGGATTGAATGATGGCCATGATGGTCATGATGCTTGGTGTTATTGCACACCGACTTCGGAATATCAGAATGCTACTGCAGCAGTGTTTTATTTTTTTCTTTCTGGTTATAAGATGTGGTCTGGGGCACATCCAGTCACACAGGTGTCCCTTGGTCATCTGGTGATAAGTAGCACTTTAGTGGCAGGTGGTTGGGATTATGAGGGACAGTCTATAATGTGGTAAGGGGAAGACATCATGACTGTCGATGGTAAACACTAAACAAAGGACTAGAAATTTACACATAGTACAGAATGTAGTCCAAAGTGGTGCCCAAGCACTCCTTTCCCATGAGCTCCAAAAAAGTAGCCTAATAATATATCTCGCTGGGATCATTTCTGCATGCTACTTGGAAGAGGAGTGATGGATTAACAGTTTGCACCAATGTTTAGGGATAAACCTGGAAGATGTAAAGTTATCAGTTTCTCTCCCCAGCTATTAACTGGTTAGTAGTCAAGAATCTAGGTCTGATCCAAGGTCTATCACAAGCCAAGTGATCTTAGCAGATGATGCCACTCCTGTGCTCCCCAGTTGGATTGCCTGTCTCCAAGATGTATCCAATCCTCACTCTTAATATGGACCCACTTCCCACATGTTAATGAAATTATAAGCTCTCTGGGACTTGTGTAGGTTTGTCCTCTCTTCCCTACATTCCTCCATTGGTTTCTATCCATCTTTCTTTTTAATCAGTCAACACATTTTTAGCCAGTTGCTATGTGGTAGTGATGACTTCTGCCCTTCACTCCTGGTATTTGTTCTTTTCATAGTTTGAATCCTATGTCCTTTCCACCAGCTTAGGTATAGTGCCTCAAATCCAGATACTTCCAGTTGTGTCTAGAAATGATAATGTGAATAATATGGCACTTAACACTGTTCTCAGACCCTGTGATCTCATGGCCTTAGAAGTATAGAGAGGCTGGGCCTGGCAGGCTCTGTAGAGATTGACTTAGCTAATTAGCTCATTTAACCAATGAGAAGACTTTCAAGGGGATGGGGGCATGATTTACCAAAGGTTATGCAGCTGGTCAAGGGAGACATACGATCTGACTTGCCAGGCTGCCATTGCAAGCTCTCTCCACTGCACCACGCTGACTTCATTCTTAGCAATACTCAGGACAATAGATTCCTGTGCCCTATTTTAAGTTTCTATTTACTTTGCCTTCTGCATTTTCCATACCTGTTTTGAAAAAGAATCATCTTCTTTTTCAGAAGCTCTTCTTTTATTTCACATTAAAAATATGAATAGAAGTTGAGTGCTTATAATTTTCTTTAAGTCACCAGCTTTAAGACTCTTTGTTGCTGCTTTTTGAATTTAAATTCTCTTTCTTAAGAATAACCTAAGGCATTTATTTAGTGTCCTATCTTAAGGATTCTCCTTTCTTGGAGATCTAGTCTCTGTTTGTTAGCAGGTTGTCGTAGTCTGTTCAGGCTGCTATAACAACAATAGTGGAAACTGGGTGGCTTAAAACAGCCAACATTTATTTCTCACAGTTCTGGAGGCTGGGTAGTCCAAGATCAAGGTGCCCGCAGGTTCAATACCTATTGAGGTTCATAGGTGGCTGTCCTCTCCTAGTATCTTCACATGGTGGAAGGGGCAAGGAAGCTCTCTGGGCCTCTTTTATAAGGACACTAATCCCATTAATGAGGGTTCTCTCCTCATGACCTAATCACCTTCCAAAGGCCCCACCTTCAACCACTATCACACTGGGACTTTCCAGGTCACGAATGCTGTTGGAAAGCCCTTAAGAAAGATAAAGGTGGGAAAACTCACAGGGTGAACGTTTTCTGTGTATCTACTGTATGCCTTACAAACATGATCTCATTTTAACTCTCCCAACCATCAGCTGAGAATATGACTTTCATTTTATAGATAAAGAAACTGAGACACAGAGAGATTAAAAATAATGGATTGACAAGTCACCCAAGTAGCGAGGGGTCCAACCAAGATTCAAACCCAAATCTGTCTCTTTATGAAGCTGGTAGTATGCCTTTTCAGATACAGGAACTTGAACTTCTCCTAATGTGTGTGCAGTATGGTTTTTTGAGCTGTTGATTTAATTATTTATCTTTTGCTGAGGATGAGTAACACAATCAGTGATTTCCCTAAAGAGATTTATGAATTGTTCCTTTCATTTTCTGTCTTATCTGAACATCCCTGGGAATTATCATCAACAGGCAGGGCTTTAGAGGTGAAGTCTTCCTGGGGTTAACAGTGCATCGGCACTGCCATAACTGAATGGTGACTGGCAGAATAGAGTCCATTTGTTTGCACTGAGTAGCAGGACAGGGCTTTTCTACTTCTTGATGGCGGGAAATCACAAGCCATTTTAATCATCCCAACTGATCTGGACCTTCCATCCTAGAGTCCTGGATTGTTGCCTCTTCTTAATGCAGAGACTGCATCTCCATCCCTAGGGTCACCCAGGCCACTTCTAGGAGCAAGAGGATCTTTGTTCGAAAGTATGATTTCCTCTCTATTCAAATCAGAAACCTTAAGTGACAAAATTCTGAATGGTCACAGCTTTGAGCACCAGAGACTTGCCCTTGTTAGAGTCTATGTTTTCTTAATCTGTGTAAAGCAACACAGATGGCTTGAGTTCCAGTGACAACTCAACCCAATGATGCCCAACATCAGTTTCATCTTGCCTCTGTGTTGGAGATCTATCACGCAGTGTTTCAGAACATGGGCAGGCCATATGCTTTTGCCTAGTGCCAAAGTTTAAGACTTTCTCTGAAAAATATCACTGCATTATTACTTTTGAAGACTGTGTTGCTGTTTGCATAATGATATCCATTTAGATTTTATCTTGACATTTTTTTTTCAAAAGGACTTCCATGTATGTTATCTCAGTCTTATAATCCATTTTTCACACTGCAGCCAAAGTTATCTTTAAAAGAAACATCAATCTGATGCTATCACATCATTGCTTAAAATCTTCCATTCATTTCCTGTTGCCATCAAAACAAATGCCAAATTCCTTTCCACAGTTTGAAAAATCCTGCAGGAGCTGACTCCTGACTACCTCTCTATTCGGCCTCCTGCTTGGTCAATTGTAGCCACTGGGTATTTTTCCTGTTCCTGGAATTCATTGCTACTCCAGGGTCTTTGCACTTGTTGTCCTCTATGTCTGTAATGCTTTCTGTGAAGATGTCTGGGTGGTTGGCTTCTTGACCCCTGAAACAGGTATCAGCAGAATGAAACCTCATGGCCTAGGGAGTACTCATGGGTATTTACTAATGTCAGATCTTCCGCAACTGCACATTTTCTTATTTTAATCCTATTCTTTCATCTACTGAACATTTGTTTTAGGACTTACGTATTGTTGAAACTATTTTCTTTTTTGTTGTTGTTGTTATTGTCAATATATATTCATTGATTTCAGAGAGGAAGGGAGAGGGAGAGAGATAAAACATCAATGATGAGAGAGAATCATTGACTGGCTGCCTCCTGCATGCCCCTCCTGAGGATGGAGCCCACAACCTGGTCATGTGCCCTTGACCAGAATCAAACCCAGGACCCTTCAGTCTGCAGTCAAACACTCTATCCACTGAGCCAAATCAGCTAGGCATGTTGAAACTATTTTCAATTCAGTCGCGAGAAGCTGAAGGAGCCAATCTTTGATTTTTTTTGTGATTTCTCCTTCAGTGCTTTTCACCTGGCAGTAAGAAGATATAAGGTTTGGGAGGCTGCGTAAAAATGGTGAAGGGCTGAAGAAGTACAAAGTGATTGTTATAGAGCAATCACAGGGATGCAAAGTGCAGCAAAGGGAATATAGTCAATAATATTCTAGTAACTATGTATGGTGTCAGATGGGTACGAGCTTTTATCAGAATGATCACTTAGTAAGCCATATAATATCTAATCACTGGGGTGTACACCTGAAACTAATATAACATTGTACATCAACTATAATTGAAAAATAAAAAATGATTTAAAACATAATAAAATAAAATTACTAAAAAAAGAAGATACAATGATTGGCAGCATAGTGGGAGAATTAGGGGATTTGTGTTCATGACTGACCCACTTGCTCACTGGCTGAGAGGGGGAAGGAACACATTCACCCTCTGGGTCTTGCCGCCTCCTGTTCTGGAAAATGAGATGCTTTGGACTCCATCTCATTCTTCTAATTCATGGCCAGCATTTTCAAAATATGACCATAGTTCCTCATGTGATCACAAAAATGGATTTCTCTGTAGTAATCAAAAGAGGATCCGGAGAAATAAATCCAAGGAGGTTGAAATGAACATGGTGTTTGATTTCTAATTATTTCTGTTTTGCAAAAGCCTCAAGACCTCATGAGGTGGGCCCATGTAACAGGGGTCCATGTCCTCCTGTGATTGTGTTCAGCATGTGGGACTGGGATAAATCATAACAACAGAAAGCAGGTTGTTTGTGAGTTTGTGTGTACCGCCAGGTGGCTGGATGCAAACTGTGAGATGGTCGCATACAATGAAGGACACGGCGAGGGGCATTTTCTTGTCCTTCACATTGAGGTTTCTATGGAGAACCTGCCAACTCAAAGTCACATCTAGTTCTTCTTGTTGGTGTTTTTGTGGAAAACAAAGCTAGGAAAATATTGTCAATATTGTCATCATTGCTAAGGAAAATAAAAAAAGCTGCATGCATTTTTTGAGAATTGTAATTAATGCTGGGATTGTGCTAGGATCTTTTGCTTGATTTTTGCAAAAACCTTTCCACTGTCTCAATAGAAAGGAGTTCAACAACTCCTGCTCATTGGAAATGACGAATCAGGTCACCGAATTTCTAAAGTGTAGAATAAAGTTTCCGATTTCTAGACACTCCCAGAAATGATTGTCTTCAGATGCTCTGTCCTGTGTGTGGTTATCATCAATTTGTGTGAAACAAGATAACTAAACCACAGTGAATGATGGAAGGTCCTGGAGTTTGGCTGATTGTATGGGCCCCTCCTTCATTTCTTGGTGTGTTTTGTGATAGAGATATGATTTGGCTGAATATTTCTCTTACTCCTTCAGCAAATAGATGTGGTATATCTCTGCAGATACTTAAAGGGTGTCTGTTTTGGCGCCATCTGTATGATAAAAGCCCAGCAGCAACCTTTTCAGCAGAACGACCAGAAGTACCAGTTGCTATGATGTGCACTGACTACCAAGGGGCAGACGCTCCACGCAGGAGCTGTTCCCTGGTGGTCAGTGTGCTCCCACAGGGGGAGTACTGCTCAGCCAGAAGCTGGGCTCACAGCTGGCAAGCACAGTGGCATTGGCGAGAACCTCTCCCACCTCCGCGGCGCACTAAGGAGCAGCAAGTCCAGCAGTAAGGAGCAGCAAGCAGGTGGGCAATAAGGAGCAAGGGGTCCCAGACTGTGAGAGGGTTCAGGCTGGGCAGAGGGACCCCTCCTTCCCAGTGCATGAATTTCATGCACCAGGTCTCTAGTACTCTAATAAAAGCCTGGGACCAGCTGTAGGAATTTACAGTTCTTTACAGTTTTCTTGTGTTATCACATGAAGTTAGCTCTCTCTGAAGACAGGCTAAGTTTATAGCACTTAATGCTCTGGAAGGAGATTATCATAATTGCTAGTGATCAATGTTTATTGCCTCTCTGGCCAGCCTCACCTTTGCCCCTTTACAAGACAGGATGCAGAAGAAAGAAATAAGTCAGTGATAACAGCTTCATAGCGAGCTTGATTTAGTTTACAAGAAAACGGATTCTGCCCTGGCATTTGAAATACACCCAGGCTCCTCAGTGCACTGGTTCTGCGTATTCTCCGGGATGTCAGTTGCTAGATTGGTACTACATTTTTACACAATGAATCAAGTTCCTTTTGAAGGTGTACCATACTTTCACTTAAAAAAAATTACCAGGAGATAAAAAATCATTTGATTTCTTCCTCTCTGTTCCTTACAAGGGCAATCTATATAGTTCAGTACGAGAACGGTGGTGGGTGTGAGCGCTAGCAAAGCGCTCGAGGTACTGCAAGAATTCAACATGGAAAATAAAGGTACATCGTGGAGAGATGAACACCCCCTCCCCATCCCCACTAATTAATAGCGTATTATAACAAAGAAAATCATTAAAACGTAAAGGTATGTTTTTTCCAGCCACATTTATCAAACATGGTAAAGTAGTCCCCGAGCTCCATTAGGTCCTGTGTATTTTTAACATGATGTATGGATTTTCCTTTTCTAGTGTTCATATGTGAAAATGTTTAAAAAAGAAAAACATGCTTTTTTTTTTGCCAATTTTTAACGTATTGAAGGGGATAAAAAGGAAAGTGTAATAAGAGCAGTATATTTTTATGTCAAAAGTAACCTTTCTATAGTACTCTTTAGATAAACCTGATATTGGGAAAGAAAGGGAAAGATAAGTAGTTCCCTTATTCATCTTAGTCCAAAATCTATTTTACTCACTGCTGGTTGTTGGCATTGCGTGATGATATGACATAGTACCAGACAATCAGATTATCCGAAAAGGAGAGTCCCAATTTAATAGCTCCTCACCAAAATTTTGCTCTTATCTCTACATCACAGAAAAATAAGTAGTTGTTAAATTTCAAATCCCGTAGTCTTTCTGATTTATCATCAAATCGTGGATGCACTTAGCTGCCTAGCATCAGGGAATCCAATAAGTCCTGTCACATAAGAAGAAAAGGAAAAATTTCATTGGATAATGGGTTACAGTCCCCCCCACAGTGATTTATTTCTGTCACAGACTTAATTTTATCAGGAGGCAGATGCTCTGTCTGTATCAGTGTATTCATTTCTGCATTTATCTGCTTCATTAAAGAAAAAAGCACCTGCTGCATTCGGGGGGATGTATTTGGCTTTATTATATGCCCCGATGACCCAATTAGGTGCTATTTAATCACATCTCGAGTCTCTACTTTTTGATGATTTGAAAATCCCTCAGCTCTTTTATAAGGTGAGTCTGATGGGAAGGGGTGCCACCGCCGGTGAAATTGCACGGGGTAACCCTTACAGCGACAGACAGTGTGAGCATCTGAGCTTCCTGCTCCCCAGTCTCTAAGATTCATGTCAGAGGGGATAAGCGGAGCTTACCAGGGTTATCAGGCGATACCTGGGATGAAGCTGTGGCTGTCTCTGCTCAGAATTAATTTTGTTGGCCTGCATGTGGAAGACATGGTTGCCTGTCACATCTGCCAAGTAGACCTAATATATGTACTTTATGAATATATATAGGGAGGAGGAAAAAAAGGCCGAAAGGAAAGAATAAAGGAAGGAAAATAGGTAGGAAGGAATGAAGGAAGCAGAGAAGAAAGGAATTAAAGAAAAAAAATCCCCTATGTTGTATTTGGTCTGAGTCACCACACCTCAGCGCAGAACGCTTTAATGACGTGCTGGTGTCTCATCACCTGGACCCTCCCTCCAATCTGCCACTTCATGGAGCCTCTGCTCCTCTGAACAGCCATCCTGTTCGGGGGCAGCTGAGGTGCACAGGTTGGAATCCGCCGCCAACTGTCACCATTCCAGGGGAGCAGTCACATCTGCCTGCCACCTTGCACCTTTTGGCAGCCTCTCCACTGCACAGTGCCTTCGCCTTGCCCTCCCGCCGAGCAAGGAGGTCCCCTGCAGGGAGGGTCAGGTAGCTGAACTGCTCCGTAAGCTTAGTGTTTCTGCAGTGCCCATTCTGGCATTCAGTCCAAAGGACGGTGCTGTCGTCAGCTGCCAATGACAAGTGACAAAAATGAACTGTGACTTCTAGGAAGTTTCCCAAATCTTCCCTTCTTAGGGTTTCTCTTCTTTCCATTCCTGCTTCCTCATCGGATTTCCCTGAAAAAAAAAATCAGCTCAGACAAGCATTTTTTTTTTTTCATCAAAGGGGGCACAGAGGTTAAGGTAGATTGTGATGCTGAGTTTCCCAGATTTGCATGTTAGTGGGATCGCTGCAAGAAAGCTAATAGACAGGAAAGGAGACCAAGTTAATGACAATTCTCCAAACAGCTGTTGTACCATTCAGCTTCACTACTTCAGTTAATTAATCAGCACCTTGCTGGCAACTCTGGGGGAGAGACTCGTTAGATACTGGTAGCGAACAGACAATGCTTTCATATCAAATATGTTCAACACCATCGAATACAGTGATAACTTCCGCAGAAGAGGGTAGGGAATACCGGGGCGTATAAAGGCGCTCGGGAAGAGGCCCTGGGTATTCTGGGAGACACAGGCTTGCTGAAATGTTGCCTATGTTGTTTCCTTTGCTCTCTGTAGCCAGTCCCAATCAAACACCAGCAGGGGCGTCTCCAGGGGGGCCCGTTCCCATAGATGGCTCTGTTTTATTGGAATAAATAAATACGTATTCGGAGGTCGATTGCCATGCTCATCATACATAATAAATCAAGCATCTTCATTTCTGATTTTAGTCACAGGATCCCATTTGGAATTTTAATCATTGAAATAATCCTCAAACGTGACGACGACGGAGGGAGATCAAAAATCGGCCACTCACCAAGCATTTAGTATGAGAGCTATTGACTCTGAAGCTTCTCCCCAGACTTTTATATTCGAAAGGGAAGCGACCTCTTTTCCTCTCCAGGAAGTCAATAAAGGCATGCATATTTTATGAATGATAATGCACAGAAATCTTACACAGACAAAATTATGTCTATATCTGGCCGATGTCCTCTGCGTTTTCTTACTCTTCCAAAATTGTTGTCCCTGAAGTCCTGGGTTTAGTGTCACCGTTGTTTTACTCGAAGTTTCCTATATTCCATGCCCTTTCTCATTGATTAATGAAGATGCCATTTGCATAGTTCTTACTTGACTTTCTCTTTGTTACTTTATGTCTGTAGCCAGACATTATACAGAGATAATGTGGACAAATGACAGCTAAAAAAAAAAAAAAAAAAAAAAAAGATTTGGCATCAAATGATATATCCTTTCTAGTTAAATTTTAAATTATTGATTAATGAGAAAGAGAACATTGATCACAATAAACAATCTACATAATTATTACCGACACCTTAAACATGCACATGTGTGCATTTTATATGTGTGTATGATTTTTACCCATTTTTATCATTTTCCAGTTTTAGGAATAACATTGTGAAGTAGAAATTGTCTATGCGTTTAAATATGATCCTGCTTTGGAAATATTTCCCTTTGAATTCACTTTGCTGATATTCTCACAAATGAGATAAAGCCTTCAGTTTCCTGCCCACCTGCCAGCGGTCAGATGGAGAACTTCATACCAAGCATTGAGGTTGTATTAACCAATTCATTTGGACAATTTATCCACTTGGCCCGCATGTACTGATGGAGACCATTATAGCTTCAGTTCTTTAATGAATCCTACATTATGGCAGAAGAATATCATTGAGTCTATAATACTCCAGGGAACTATAACGAGAAATGTCCCTTTTAAATTAGCTTTATGGCACTGAAGCTTTATGTATTTACTTGCAAGTTCAATATTAACTCTAAGTATGATTCTTAAACCGTTTCTATTGTCGAAAGGGCTTTCTTGGCAGTTATTAACAGTGACTGTTTAAGAAAGAACAATTCCCATCTGCTACAGAGAGAGCAAGGTGCTTCCTTAATCCCAGGTAATCTGATGTACAAAATTTAGACACAAAGTGACTTCTGCCTAATCCAGCTTTTCAAAGTGTGGTTTACTTTTAGATTTGGTCTACAGATAGACTTCTTTACTCTGTTCTTTTTCCAAAGGATAGGTTCCTGATTTGTGACCTGTTTAGAATAGGAGATGAATTTTACTAGGTAAGGGGGTGATTGATGGCAGAGTGGTGGTTTGCCTATCTCTTAGCTTTTGTGGGTCTTGGGCTATTTGAAAACGATGTATTGTTTCATGTCATCTTTAAAAACTCATTTGTACTGACATTTGACCCAGTGATCCCACTGCTAGAAATATATCCTAAGAATTCCAAAACACCAATCAGAAAGAATGTATGCACCCCTCCATTCACAGCAGCACAATTTACAATAGCTAAGCCCTGAAAACAGCTCAAGTGCCCATCGTAGATGAGCAGGTAAAAAAGGTGCAGTACAGTTACACCATGGAATACTATGCAGCTGTAAAAAATAAGGACCTCTTACTTTTTGAGATAGCATGGAGGAATCTGGATAGTATTATGCTAAATGAAATAAGCCAATCAGTGAAAGACAAGTACCACATGATCCCACTCATGTGAAATCTAACAAAGTAAACTGATGAACAAAATAGATCCAGAGACATAGAAACATGGAACAGACTGATGAATCTCAAAGGGAAGAGATTAACCAAAGAGCTTATAAGCATACTAGAGGCCCAATGCATGAAATTTGTGCAAGGGGCTCGGCTCTCTGAGCCTCAGCTGCCTTGCAGCCCTGTGGCTCTGTGGCCCCTGCCCACTGGTGGTTCCGGAAGGTTGTTCAGCACTTGATGTAATTAGAATATTAGCTCTTTATTATATAGGACTAGGGGCCTGGTGCACAAATAAATTTGTGCACTTGGGGGGGATCCCTCAGCCCAGCCTGTGCCCTCTCACAGTCTGGGACCCCTCAGGGGATATCCACCTTCTGGCATGCCTGGCTAGCCTGGGTGGCAATCTGCAGGCTGGCCAAGCCTGCCACGCCCGCCCCACCCACCCCAAGGCCCACCACCCGACCCGTCCACCTCACAGCCTGCCACCCACCCTGCCCACCCCACCGCCTGTGCCGCACCCGCCTCCATGGCTGCACTGCCAGCCTCCATCTTGGCTGAGTTAATTTGCATACAGCCACTTTGATTGGCTGGTTGGCATGACTTGGCTAGTGGGCATGGCTTAGGCATCCCAGAGAGATGGTTAATTTCAATATTACTCTTTTATTAGAGTAGATGTGCATACCCCATGGACACAGACAATAGTGCTGTGGAGGCCTGGAGGTGGAGTGGGTTCAGGGTGGAGGGGTTCAATGGAAACAAAAGGGGTGTCTGTAATACTTTCAACTATAAAGATACATTTAAAAAAATCCTCATTTGTTCTCTGAAATCTTAACCAAAGATGGAAGATATGGCACATGTACCACCCTGATCCATGTGGCACCTATAGCAGACATCAGTAATGGAGCACTGAGCCATTCTCAATTGGGCACTGATAATCTTTGTAAACACTCAGCTCCAGAAAGCCAACTCACTGATTAAAGCTGGCACCTGAAATGAAATTTATTTACTGTCCTTGATCTAGATCAGGGGTTGGCATATTATAGCTCTTGAGCCAAATAAAGTTTTACTGCAATGTATTGTCTATGGCTGCTTTCATTCTACAATGTCAGAGTTGAATATTTGTGATAGAGATTGTGTGGCTCTTCGAGCCTAAAAATATTTACTCTTGGTCTTTTATTGTTCTAGATTTTTATAGGTTTCCTGTATCTCGGTTTTCCTTGTTTTGAAGAAATAGAACATGTTAGGAAGCTTTCTCCGGGGAAACAGGATCAAGGGAGGGAAGACAAAGAATGGAGTAGAGGGGGAAACCTATGGGTCAACCATGCTTTGTGAGCTGACCTTTTAGGGTTGGATCAGATTTGAGTGGCAGTGAGAATGAGTCAGTGAACTTGCTTCTTAGGAAATCTGCTAACTGGCAATTTCCTTTTGGTTAAGATAAGTAAAACCAATGAAGAGAAGGATTTCTCTCATCGGCGGAAGCTGTGTTGTAGTGGGAAGATCTTAGGCTTTTCCTGCATCATTCCTGACTAGGAATCATGAGCACTACTCACTTCCTGTGAGACTTTGAGCTTTGCATAGTGAATGCGGATGACACTAGCTCCTTAGGTGGTAAGTCATATAACACATGAAAAGTACTGGTAGGAGGTATGAGTTCAATCATTGTTAGTGTCTATCACCTAAGTTTCATCAAAAGGTAGAAAATGCTGTCCCTGTTGTGAAATACTTTTAAACTGTTATGTATGTCTAGATGAAAATGCTTTTGAATTGGCTTCTCTAAAAGTTTCTAGATTTATATTCTTTCTTTTCTTTTCTTTTTTTTTTGGGGGGGGGGGGGGGGGAGGAGGTCGTTAAGGGTGGAGCAGAGGGATATTGGACCAGAACTGTTCTGTGCTTAAACTGACCTGGACAGACGCACTTACCTACACCTTCTATCTCTTAAAGGCTTCAGTTTACTCTTCTGTGAAATGGGCATGAAACTAACAAAATCTATTCATTTATTCAACAGACATTTCTTTTGTACGATAATATCCCAGACACTATTCCAGGCACTAGAATGAAACCTGAAATCCTAGATCAGGTACCCGATCTGACAGAGGTTACATTCTTTGAAGAGATAAATTAGACAAAAAAAGTAAATAGCAATTGAAACTTACATTCTTTCTTGCCTTTGAGGACCTTTGGGAATTGGTCTCAAATCAGGTTCCCTGTGGGAGGCTGACTAGAATTGACCTCAACTTTTAAAGCATCTTATATTGCTAAAAGGTATTGTTCATTGTTTCATCCAGCTAATCAATTAACATATAAAACTGAATATGTCTCGTGTCCTCCCCACAGTTTATCAGAAGAATCAGAAGAATAAGCAAGGAAACGACAATTGGTATGAGGAAGGAAGCGATGGCCCATGGGTGCTTCTAGAGGGTCTGGCTTCTTCCCTGGGAAGTCAGTTTCCCAGAGAAGGAACTCTGTAGCCAAATCTCAAGAGATGTGAAGAATGCATAGAAGGCAGAGGAGGGCCTGGGTACACTAGAGGTGAACATGTGGAAATCAAAATGATAAGAGGTACACACAGTTGGGTACCACTGGCTTGTGGTAGGAGACAGGCATGGGTAAAAATGGCAACAGTCTTTATGTGTGAAGCTAAGAGAATTTGAATTCTACCTGCCATACCACTGAGGACCACTGAGGGATGTCCGCAGAACAGTGACAGGATCAAAAGATGAACAAGTTCTTAAGAGTATTTGAAGAGGAACTGTAAACTGCAGTCTGACACTTGCAAGGAGAATAAGACTTTGGCAAGAAGGAAAAGTTCAAGGGGGGTGTGTATTACTTTTTTTTTTTTCAGGGAGTCAGTCTTCACAACTTTCCCTCATTGTTTTCTGCTGGGCAGTGCAGGGTGTGGATAGGAACAAGAACACACCAGTCCTTTTTTGGGTTTTCTAATGCTTTGCAAACTTTACCCTGACTTGAGAAGTGTTGATCTGATCAATGCCATTTTTTTTTAAACTAGAATTTGTCACCAAAAAAAGAGATTGATTAGAAAACAATGATTTAGACTCACACTACATTATATTAAACTGCTAACTTAGGTAGAACCTAATCAGTTTCAAACACACTATTGTGAATGTGAGTCTTTTTAGGCAGCGATCCTTTATGGAGGGAATTGGTACGCATTTTACATCTGGGATAGCGTCATTCCTGCTCAGCTGATGGTTGCTTCTATTGGTCATCTTTATGCATGGTGCAGCGACCAAATCTATTCCTTGGGAGAGTCTGGTCATATCGAATAGGATTTGTCTATGGCTACCCTTCTTGCACAGCCTGTCCAACTTCCTTTTTGTCCTATAGACTTCTTTTTAATTATATTTTGTGCATTGTTAGTGCATATTCTATTCTAATATCCTTCCTTATGGGTTGGTGCTGAATCCTTGGTCTTGAGGTAGTGAGGCATGATGCGGGGAATGTGGCCTTTGAGATACAATGTACTTGACGGTGAAACCTGGAGTGTTACTTATCACCTTTGTGACCTTGGAAAAAAATAGCTTAAGTTCTCTCATTTTCCTTTCCTTCTTCTGTAAAATTGAAATTACAGGTACCTACCTTCTAGATCATTGCCAGGTTTACATGGGATGTGAGGGATGTGTCTAGCCTTGTGCCTGCAGGCTACATCTTCTAGAAAAAGATAGCTATGAGGTTTTATTAGAAGTTGTGTTTTTCTTTCTCCCATTGTCTGTCCATTCTGGAGAATGTTTTCATCAGGTAAGTCTATTTCATTAGCAAGAACACTGACTTCTTTAAAGATGACTTCTCTTCTGTACCCCCTGGAGGACTTGCACCCCAGGAAGCAGGAAACAGCCCTTTTCTATAGTTCTTTCTGACTGGCAACCTTTAAAGTCTCTAGTGAGCCTCGCAGGCAAGATCAAAAGAGCTCTGAGCCCCTGAAGTTTTGGAACATTTTAAACCTGCTCAGGGGCCTTTGACTATTAACTGCCTCCACACAGGGATGACACAGAGTGAGGTGGGGTGGGCTTAAGTGGAGATAGAGGGTGAATGGCCAGTAGTGCAAAGAGTGTTTGCCTGGATATGAGGTGGCCCAGGGTTCGAATCCTCAGCTCATTACTAGCTCATTGCCTGGGGGATAGTACCTCTGATTCACACAGTACCTGAGAACTTCTGCTCTCAGAAGAAATTGTCAAACACAAATGATAATCCTTTTAATTCTGAAGTTCCTTTAAGAAGGAAAATGTGTTCAATGGAATGTCTTAAGCTCCTAGGATGCCACTTAGAAAATTACTCTTAAGGGTATTGAATGGCATCCCAGTCATTCAAGCAATTATTATCCCTTTGCTGTACTGTTTAAGAAAAAAAATTATTTCCTTTCTCTGTCCTGTAAGTGCTTGCTGACTTTTCAATAGCCTAGAGACTGCATAGGTAATGAGCAGCCAAGAGAGATTTTTAGCTGTGTTCTCAAGAGCTTGGACTTGGATGCTTGGTACAAACCTGGTCTCAAGCCCTGGTGAGCTGTGTGCCCTCAAGCAAGTTATTTATCCTTTTTCAAGCCTCAGTTTCGACATCTGCAAAGTGGGGTGATGAAATTGGGACATGCCTCATAGAGGTAAACTCTGAACATAATAGATAAACAGCTAAAGCAGTGGGAGCGTGGTTAATTTCAAACATGCTGCTGCCAATGTGAATTTATTTATTGACCATTACATCTTGTACCTAGAGGAAGTTGGCAAACATTTTCTGGCTAGGAATCATTAGATGTCAGTGTTTCATTCCTATTGTTGATCCAGGGAACTTCTTCCCATTTGCTATCTTCTGTGCACCTTTCAGGGGTTAAACCTACTCATTTTTGCAGTGAGTTGCATCTGATGTGATTCACTGTTGAAGGGAAAAAAAATCTGTGTAAGGCAGTTGGTGAGTTAGCTGGTGCATAATGTACTCAATTGTTAAACATCATCCTTATTCTCACTAGCTTCTATAGTGTACAACTTTACTTTTCCTTTTAATTTTTTGGTTAATCTTCACCCAAGGATATTCCCTCCCCCCCCCCCCCCGCCCACTGATTTTAGAGAATGGAAGGGAGGGAGAGAGAGAGAGACATTGATGTGAGACACATATGATTGATTGCTTCCCACATGTACCCCAACTGGGCTGGGGGATTGAACCTGCAAGCCAGGTAGGTGCCCTTGACTGGGGTTGAACCCACAATCCTTCAGTGCAAGGGCCAATGTTCTAAGGCACTAAGAACACCAGCCAGGGTCTTAATTGTTTTTTATTGCAATGTACACAGAGTTTTCCCTGTTCATTTATTTTATTTGTTTGTTTGTTTTAGTGGCCCATGTTTTTCAAGGGAAGACTAAGTAGGGCCAAGTCCATTCAGATTCTAGAATTAAGGGATGAGGCTAGTTTGCCATCTAAAGGGGATACAATTAAACTTAAGCAATAATTTAGATACAAGAGAATCTGATTAAAAGCACCTAAGGCTCTTGGGATTTTTCAGAAAGAAAGTGCTGTGTGAATTAAATATTGTTTAATTGAAGTACAGGGTATGCTTTCATGGGCTCTTTAAATGTTGAAAGATGGGCTGGACGGACCCTTGGACGGGGTTCTGATGTGTAGAGGGCAAGAACAGCAGATGGGAGGAGAAGCTTTTAGAATAGAAGCAGAAACGCTGCAAAGGGAATTGAAGAGATTTTGGTACAAGTTGGTATAAAATTAATGGGCTATATTGAGCCTTTCAATTACTCATTTAAAATGGGAACATGCAGCTTGTCAGAAGGTATGATGTACAGCCTCGAAGCCAGGTGTCCTCCATTTATCGGTGGTTAGGAAGATGGGCCCATGGTGTCAAACCCACTTGAATGAGTTCAAACCCCAACTCTGCTGTTTTCCATGTGCAGACTTGATAGGCAAGTTACCTGATCTCTTGAGCTCCCCGTCTCCTGATTTTTTAAAAAATGAAGACAAATAATACCTATTTTATAGGTTTGATATGTGGACTAAATGAAATCATGAATGCAGAGCCTAGAATAATATCTGACACACAATGAGAATGGAACATAATAGTAATTATGTCACCTGATGATGATCGTTGTCAGTAGAATACTGTCTGGTGCATACCTGCTCTCTAGTACAATGGCATAAAGGCACTTACTAAGAGACTTCTGGTTTCCATGTGACAGACACAGGAAATATGATTGAAACTTCCCTTCCCAAGGATTTAGAAGGAGGGCAAAAAATCACCACGTGATAGTTGATGCAAGAATCATTTATTACATTGTTCAATAAAAAAGGATACAATGGTAAATTCCTTTCAAAATGCAGTGGCTGTAAACCACATATTGCGTTGAGCTGAGAGCTTGCCTCATCTGAGCTAGAACTTTCTGGATTCAAGGAAACAGCACCGATGGTTTCGTGCTTCAATATTGTAGCATTCCTTGGCCAAGTTTTCTTGCTCTGTTTTTCTCTCTCTCTTTATGTCTTGGACTTTGAGCTTTGTTACATGTTCATGTTTTGGTGTAGCTGCTGCAAAGCCTGTGGTGTAGAGGAGAGAACATGAGGATGAGTTGGGAAACCTGTCATTGCTACTCTGCCTTCTGTGAGGGAACGTTTTGAGCATCTGATTTAAGCCCTCCCAGTATCCATTTTCAAATTGGTCAAATGGAGCTCTAAAAAGTAACTTGGCATGGCTGTTGGGACTTAAGCCTGGATGAGGATTTGACCCACAGTAGGCTCTTGTATGTCACTGCCTCAGTCACCCTGTTTCCTTTCAAACTCTTTGAAACTTTATCTGGGCATGCTCCCTAGATCAGGATGGCAGAGCCCCCAGAACCAAAGCCAGAGAAGCAGAATGTGCGTTAGAGTATTTCCTTAGGGTCAGATTCTTCTCTTATCTAGTTAATTTTTTGTTACTTGTAGATTAATCAGTTATTTGACTCATGCAACAAATGTTTATTGAGCACATTGTGCTTGGCACTGTGGAGGACCAGGGTGGAGAAGACATAGTTCCCAGTTTCAAACACATTCATAGCACTTTCACTGTAGTCTGAGATCTTTACTTGTCAAAACAACCAACCTATCTGCTTGCCCATCTCTGATTTGGTCTCTGGGGGAATGGCTGTCATTTCCAGAATGTGGAGTGGCCCTGTCTGTTGTGACCAACTTTTGGGGCTTGGGCTTGGGGGGTGGGAGGAGGGGACTGTCTCTCCTGGTCCACAATATGATTATGAGGAGTTCTTTGCTCTTTGTTTCTTATTTTAAATGAATATGTGAAAACTAAATTTAAACAAGTCTTCTACTCATAAGTATGATTTGACTGCAGCTGCCAAACTCTCCCCGGGTGAGATGTTTAGATACTTTTATTTTAGCATTTTGGGAGCATCTTTAGCAGCAGATGTAAATTTCTATATCAGATGGTGATGCTTCTATCCCTCTCCTGCTTGACTTTTCTTTTGTCAGGCAGTTGTGCTTTATTCCCCCCATTAAAGGAATTGCTTAAAGCGTGTGCCTAAGTCTCCAGCATGCTTGCCTTTCTGTGGACCGTCTGTGAGTTCGTGATGCCAGCAGAAGTCCCAAGTCCAGATAAAGTGGGTTCACCTCTGAGCTGACCCTGAGCCACTAATTCACTTCTCCAGCTTCTGAGTAAGGACTGACTCTTCAGAGAGAGCAATAATGCAGTGCCATAGTAATGACTGTAGGAAAATGATCTGTCCTAGTGAGTATTAGTTCTGCTTACTACAACCTAGGATACACTACTACTGAGTGCAGTGCTCATATCACATAACTTACTGTTGTTGGTATTGTTAGTCTGTGCATCCAAGGCACCTGGTAAATTATCGACAAAGAGGCTCAATACTTTTTTGTTATTATCATACATGAAACAGAAGTGAATATTAATGGTAGGGACAGATTATTTAAGAAAGGTAATTTTAAAAAGACTCTTCAAGTTTTTGTCTTTTGGGGTAGGGGAATAAATATCAACTGTTTTTTAATATGTATACATTTTTTTTCTTTAAATTATTTTTAATCTTGGCAAGTAATAGTCTGAAAAAAAAAACATGTCATATATTAAGGAATTCATGAGCTTGAGGGTCAGAAGTCAGAGTTTGAGTCCTGTGTTTTGCAGAAAACTTTAGTATTCATTTGCTCATTCATTCATTCACACATTCATTATTTCACTCAATTGAGCAACAATGCTAGGAGTAAAGCAGACAATAGTAACAACAAAAATTTGACAGTGTCCTTATTCTCATGGAGTTTGGTAAGTTCTATAACTTTTCTACATTCTGGTTTCTACAACCTTATAAGACACACAGAATCATGTCTTCCACCTTCCTATCTGTTCCTCTACCTCTCTCTCCAGTTTCTTGGCAGGGTTGATGTACCTGTCAAATGAGATAATATATAAGAACACTTTAGAGCACAAGTTAAAAATGTAAAGCCCAAATGCCTCATGTCACACTTGCCTGTTCCCTCATCCACTTGTTCTTCGTTATGAAGACAAAGCATACATTTAAAACATCTGTCAAGAGGGCAATGCAGTGTCGAACTTCTACAGAGACCATTAATTATTGACACGACCTCTTGTTAACCGAGGATTGAAATGTGCATTATTAAAAGAAAACTCCACCCCAAATTCTAAAGCCATTAATCTGAAAGTTTAGAAAGTATTAGATCTTGTAATGATGGCGACATTAGAAGCACTTTGATAAATATATACTCACTGGAAACCTTTCCAACCTTGCTTTTCAGAGTAACTGTGTCTGCATCAGGAGGTGTTCAAATGTGAAATTTGTTTCCTGGAGGTCAAGGAATTAGTAATACACACACATAAACTTGTGATGTAACTTATTTTATGAGTAAAAGGAATTTGTGTTTTATATATACACTAGTCTCCCAGTGCACAGATTTGTGCACATTAAACGGAAATTGATTAGAAAATATATTTTAATATCGCTATTCGTCCTTTATAATAGAAGCATCAACCAAATTCATGATCAACAATCACAAATCAAAACACACGTGCAATGGGCTCCAGTGAGAGCTTTGTATGTATTGCACATGCTCGAGTCAGCCTTTTATATACATAAAATAAACTTGCTTAATTAGACCTACTTTCTGATTTAGCTAACCATTTTCCAGCTCGTGAAGCACCCTACTTTCTCTTTCAGGTAATTTGCAGCAATACAGCAGTAAATATCAACATGAAGCAGATTATTATTGTAGATCATGCAGGGAGAACAAAGGGTCAAATATTTAACTGTAGCAGTGTTTGACTATATTCTGAAGTGAGAAAACCTGAAGGCATTTTCAGTCTCCTATCTACCTACTCCAGGACTTCTGTGAGGATCAAATGAGATGAGGCGTGGGAAAACGTTTCATAGACATTTGGTTAAAGTGTGAAATGTTTGCACCTGGCTATAAAGCAAGTCATATTCCTGGGCTGAAGAAACTGCAAGGAAGCTAGTCGCTTGGGAGAGGAAGCCAGGCGTTGTTATGTGATGTCATTACCTGGCACCCACAGTGACTGTTTCTGGGCTGGGCTGTGGGCTGCATTTTGTGCCATGGGGTCCTGGCAGTATTGACTGCAATTTGGTGGGGTGTTGCTCCAGGGTGGTGCTGGGGCCTGTGTTCCACTGGGGGGAAGCTAAGTGTTGATTTATCAGTGCCAGCTCCATGGTGCCATTTATTTTTAAATGGCCAGTGTGTGTCATGGAAGCTATGTATTGAGTGTCTGCCCCTGGTGGTCAGTGCATGTCACAGCTACTGGTTGGATGGACACTTAGCCTTATATAGAGAGAGATATATAATATATACTTATATATTATGCATAAGTTTATAAAGAATATGTATGCATATAGATATTCATGTAGATATACTCTATATAATTTTCTCTATAAAGAGCTGTAGACCCATATATACTATTTGGATAATTTCTACTGTAGCAAAACATAACTATATTCTAAATCCTTAAGAGAGCAAGAAGAATTATTACTCTTTAGTGTACTAAATTTCTAACAAATTTGTCTTTTAAAGGTTGGACTGCTTGACAATAGTTTTTGCATTTAGATATTTCTAACAATATCGACCACCAGAGTTATTCATTTTCATTCAATTCACAAGTTTTTATAGAAAGCCTGCAATGTGCTAGTATTAACCAGGGAGCTACCGATACAGTGGTGAACAGACTAAGCTTTTACTCTCCTGGGGTAAGTGAGTGAGGAAATCAGACAACGTGCAGGTAGTTATAACTTAGAGATGTATATGCCAGAACATAGAGGTGATGAGATGCTCTGGGAACATAGAGGAGAGGCTCGCTCCTCTCACAGGCATGGGGTGGGGTGGGGATGGGAAAGGGCTTCCAGGAAGCAGCGACACACTGACACCTAAAGGAATAGAGTTAGGGAGCTGCTGGGAGAGGGGCACAGGGTGTCTGAGCTGAGTGAGCAGTATGTGCTAAGGCTCAGAGGCAAGGATAGCATCATGGGCTTAGGGAACCCAAAGTAGTTCTGGAAGGCTGCAGTGTATTGAGGAGGACAGAATGGGGAGGAATGAGTGATAACATCAGGTCAAGAGTAGAATCTGTACGGGAAGAAATCCTGCTATGATGAAACCACTGTCTGCATCTTGTAGATTTGGAGGGCATCGTGTGTGTGTGTGTGTGTGTGTGTGTGTGTGTGTGTGTGTGTGTGTGTGAGAGAGAGAGAGAGAGAGAGAGAGAGAGAGAGAGAGAGAGAGATCTATAGTTTAAATGCAGACATGCATGCCTGAAAGGGAGGGAGGTGGCAAAACTTAATATTCTTACTAGTGCTTTGGGCAAGTGATTTTGTGATTCTGTTCCTTTGGTGAGATATTTCTGCCACATGGGCTACCATAAGGAAGACTCTATTTTGTATGACCAGGTATCCACAACACGTGCCACAGAAGTGTTGTGGGACCTCAGAGTTGAAAGAAGCCCTAGATTCCTTGGTGTTTACTTTTACAAACTCTGGGTTCTTCTTGGTAGGAGCATTACTAATGAAATACTCTTTACCAACCTGTATTTGTATGTTATGTGGAAGAATTTGAAGGTAAGAAAGAGCAATACTATCCTTGATGTTTGACATACATTTTGTGGCTTTCTTTTTGAGTCCCTCTCTAAACACACCATTTATTTGGCATGGAGGGTCAATAATGCCTCATTGTTTGCTAATATCCTCCGGAGAGGTGATAGTCTGTGATAGAACAGGCATGCCTGAGTTTGAATTTTGTTTTTGCTGGATACTGAGCTGTGGGACACACGGCAATTTGACTTTTCTCAGCCTCAATTTCATCCTCTATAAAATGCAGATGATGCAACCAAGTGTTATTGTGAGATTGAAACATGAAATGAGACGATGATTATCAAATGTCTAATGTAGTCGGGCTGCTGTAGGCTTTCCCTCTGAGAGCCACCCCTGCCTCCTGAAGAGAAATTCAGTTGCTCAGGGTTTGTTGGGAAGCTGTGCAGAGCTGTATTCCCTTGGTGAATACTGCCCCATTACCCTTGCAGGTAGAGCCTTATTAACTGTTACTTTTAACTGAACATAACCTGGAGTCATATACAGATCATTTTAATTTGAAAACCTGAGTCAACGTGTCATTACATTTAAGTTTAATTGATGAAGCACGCCATGAACCACAAAGGAAGGTACAATCTTTCTGTTTTTCTCTAGCCAATCTCTGTTAAGTGCAGGTAAATATTTTAGACCATTTTACTCGGCCTTAAGGCATTTCAGTTTATACTGTGGTGCATCTCAGGGAATGCTTTGCTTTCCCGATGTTTACTAGAAATGCTCTAATTTTCCGATTAACACGACGGAGGCCCTCAATACATAACTTACCTTTAATAACTCTTCAGAGGATGAAAATCAGAGGCAGGGCGTTTTAGAACTGGAAAGGGCCTTGGGCAGTACCAAATCAAGTAATCTCATTTTACAGACAAGGCAACTGAGGTGCAGAGAGATGAAAGGTCATTGTCCAAGGTCACGTGGCTGGGCGCTGTGGTATTTACTCGGGGTTTGGTCTCAGAACACAGGCTGGAAGGGCAGGACTCTGGTTTCTTCACCAACGTTTTAAGTTAGTTTACCATTTTTTACCATCATTTTTCCATTAAAATGTTGGCTGAAATATGATACATAACAGATCTTGGCATAATTGATTTTCGTGACAAATAGACCCAGTAAGAGCCATTCTATTTTTGTTGTTGTTCATCAACATGATGATAAAGTAGAATCCTCTAAATTTCCTTGTGTTCTCTCTGCAAACCCTTGAGTGTGATTTGAGTGTGATTTTGTATTTTATGTTTGTTCGTTTTTAAATTCTGAAGACACCTTCCACTGAGATTAGCAATTGATCAAAATCACCATATGTACCAGGTAGGTATTTACTTCTGGTTCCTACCTGTTGAGCCAAAATATATTATTTTTTCCTAAATATACTAAACCTCAGTGTCCGCACTTCAGGAATCGCCAGCAGAAAACATTGCGGGGATGTTTCTGATTTTCCTGTCCTCTCTTACTTTGTGAATAACAGCTACCCTTGAACTCTGGACAGGGCGAGTCAGTAGGATCTGGCCCGACTCACCTCTTCCATTGACTTTCCATCAAAACCGACCCTCTGTGAGGAAAGCCCTCCCTCCCTTATCATTGGGGAACTAGGTCTAGACTGGGAGTGAACGCCACAGGCGAACAGCCGTCATGCTCACCTAACCATCTAGGCAGTGAGTGAGTAGAGAGTGTGTCCTCATGTAATTGAAAATGCTTTCCCGTTTGTTTGGTTGTCTTTGGAGTCTAAGAGCACCTGGCTACCCAGCCGCCATGTGTAAGCATCCATGGAGCTGAAGGCTGTTAGGAACTTGGCTCTCACTCTCCATCCTCCAAACTTTCACTGCAGCCCTGTAATCTGTTTTAATTCCCGGGGTTTTAATTATTTCCCTTCCTGTCTTCTGGCCACTCTGAAATGTTTGTCAGTGTAAGATGGCATTGCAAGTAGCGTTCTTCTCACAGCACCAATTCATTTCTTCCTAAGGGTGTGGGGAACCTCCCGCTGCGTGGACTTGCTTTCCATCCCCTGCCCCACAGCGGCAGTGTGGACTGGAGGGTGGGAGGCTAGCGTTTGAGTTCTGCCATCAACCAGCTGTATGGCTCTAGGCTCATCAGGAAAATGGGGACACAAATCCCTGACCTCATCTACTGGGAGCGGCGTTGAGAGAATCTCATGCGATTACGGATAGAAAAGCCTTTTTGAAAAAATGAAGATGCCCCTGAACAGTGACCTAGGATTATTTAACTGGCTATACCTTACCAGCTACCTTCTTGATTTCTTATTTTCTTATTTTCTAGATCTGTCCTTTCTAAGGCTTTATTAAAAAGCGCCAGCTTCTTTTATAGAATAGTTGTATGCACTCATTTCATCAATATTTAGTAAGACCTACAATGTGTCAAAGCACATGTGATGAGGACACTTTCTGGTAAGGAAAACAGACACAACCTCTACTCTCAAGAGAAGTTGGAGTAGATATTGGAAGATATATTAGAATTGGTGATGAGGTGCAGTTGGCAGGGAGAGAGGGAGAAAGACATTAATTGCATAATTACAAATGAGCGTGCAATTTAAATGGTGGCAAGTACCATGAAGGAGTAGTAAAAAGATTATAAGAGCAAAGAAGAATGGTACCCTTGTGGTGTGAAGGGTCCTCTGAGGAAGTGACCTTGGAGATGAGACATGAAGTACAGTGAGTGGGGCAGAGGCTGGGGAGAGGAATTCAGATGTGCGCGCTTAGAGGGTGTGGGAAAATTTACATTTTTTACTTTTGGCATTTTTAGAGAAGAACACACATATACAATTTGTATATGTGTATATAAATATCATATGTATAATTTGTGAATGACTGAAAAGTCACATATTTGAGTGAGTGCTTAAACATTTTTGCTAATAGACATGTGCAATGCAAAAAGGTGTGGCGAAGTTGGTTGGATCATTGTCCCATCCATAGGGGCTGGTGGGTTCTATCCCCATCAGGACACATGCAGGAGGCAATCAGTTGATGTTTCTCTCACATCAGTGTTTCTCTCTCTCTCTCTCTCTCTCTCTCTCTCTCTCTCTCTCTCTCTCTTCCTTCTTCTCTCTAAAATCAATTTTTTAAAAAGGAAAAAGAATACTGATTTAGCCAGATAGAACCAAGTACATAAACATTCTGATAAAGGAAGAAGGAATATGGACAGTTTTGAGAAACTTCAAGACTAGCAGTATATTTGGAGAGCAGAAAATGGGAGGGAGTTGTGGTGTGTGAGGAGCCGGGAGGGAGATAGGATAGGAATGTTCTTCATTGTAAGAACATTGGACAGCCATAAAAGCCCCCTCCCTCCCTCCCTTTAAGAAATATTTCTATCGACACAGCATTGTTTAATTTTCTTCCACGTTCTGTGTTTCTAGAAATTCTTAGCTTAGATAAGAATGTCTTGTTTATGTGTATGTGGATGCTGTTTTTCCTACTCACATTTCAGATAACCATTCGGGGTGCACACAGCTATCCCTGGTGGAACTAGCCTGAGGTATTGCTGCCCTGGGAGGCTGTTTCAGCATTTTAAAAGCCATGCTTTTGAGCTTCATGCATAAGCACCTCAAAGTGAGAGACTTGGTTTTATCTCCTGTTGCCTTGCTCACACTGAGTAGAGTTCATGTAGGACCGATGGTCACCATACATCAAGGAAAATAAGAAAGACTAGAGGTTATAGAGTGTTTACTCCATGCTGGGTTCAGTGCTAGGTGCTTTACATAATTTATTTCTTCTAGTTTGTACAGTAATGCTATGAAGTAGAGATCATGACATTTGCAACTGAGGAAACAGAACATTTGCGACTCAGCAAAAAAAGGTTCGTTCTACCTTATATAGCAGGGTTGGCAAACTTTTCCTAAAAGGAAAAGAGAGCAAATATTTTTGACTTTGCAGGTGGTGGGCACAGTCTCTGTCTCGACTAGCCACTCTGCCATTGTCATATGAAAGCAACCATAGACAGTATGTGAACACACGGGCATGGCTGTGCTCCAATAAAACTTTATTTACACAAACAGTTGGTGGGCCAGATTTGCCTCAGGCTGCGAGTTTGGCAACTCCTGTCAAAAACAATAATACAATACGGATAGTTGTCATTTATCAATTGCCAATTCCCTGGGTCAGCTCTTGTACATGTATTATACCAGTGAATCTTCTGTGAGGTGAGTGTTCTTGCCCTTGCTTTATAGATGAGAAAACGGAGACTTCACCAGGACAGGTAACTTGTTTAAGGTTAAGCAGCTGGTCAATGACAGTGCCCGAATTTTGTCTCTGGTCCAGAAATAAATCTAGACTTTTTGGCAAACACTGCTGGTTGTCACTCAGTGTCTGTCATTTCTTCCTTTAGTACAGCATCCCTGAGTCGAGGCTGACTTCCCACCCTTCCCAATTATTTCCTTGCCTTTCCTGTAGTGGGGTGTGGCCGTGGGACAGTTCAGCCAATGAGTCAGTGCGATGTGAGTGAATGTGATGTGAGCGAGTGTGATGTTGCAAGCTCCAGGTTTGTCCATAAAAGGAGGGAGCATGCAGATCACAGTGTCTTATTCCTCTTCGTACTGGTGGGAATGCCGTCATGATGACATGAGCTGGACCAAATCTGCAGGTCATGAGGGGAAGCAGTGTGTTGAGGAAGGCTGAGTGCCTCACATTCAGGCTGAGTACTGGAAATGGACCTAGCCTCTCTGCCTAGGACTGTATGTTACTTGAACTGCTATGTAAAACGTAAGAACTTCTTTCACCTTGTTTAAAACACTGTTACTTTGAGGATCTTTGGTATAGCAGCAAATCTGTCTCCTTCCCGATATAAAAATCCTTAGTGGAAGAGTGCACATCCTGACGAAATTTTCAGGATTATCTTTTGCTTATAGGTGGGGGTGGGTACACTTTCAATATTCGAGAAGAAATAAAAATTAAAAAAGGCAGCATTTTCTTGATGTGTAGATGTCTGAACATTTTGCTCTTTGGTTAACTCTGGGCCTCTATCTTGGATGTATATTTTCTTTCTTGCTTCAGGACCCACGTGTCCTGCAACCACTTCAACTTTCTTTTCTTTAATTCAGTCCTCCTCTTCCCAGCCCTGAGCTTTCTCTCCCCACTAAGCCCAGTGTTTACTTAGCTTTCCCATTCCTTGTGACCTCAAAGGAAAGGACCCTTGCCGGTTACTGTGTGACCAAACAAACCAAAGCAAAACAAAACAATACAAACCTAAGCAAAACGAAAACCAAATGGAATAATAACAATAGTTTCTAAAAATCAGGCACATCTGGAGAAATTGCAAAGCTTAAAAGTGGAGTTCCCGCATTCAGGCCCTTGGTCCCTGGGTGTCGACTTCACCTGGAAGATGTGGAGCTCGCCTCTCTTTTTCTGTACTGCGAAATGCCCTTCCTTCTCCTGCCCTCTTGTCTTTGAGAGATGGTGCTGACTCCTTATTCTAACCCAATCCTGATTTCCCTCACGCTGCCCAGGATGTTCCACGGCTCTGAGAGACTTAGAAGGGGAATAGCTATTGCAGTGGCATCCTTGAAACATGTTCTCCTCCTCCTTCTTGGAAATTTGATGCCTCAGGGTGGGTGTGCTGTGCACTTTGTCCTGTAAGTTCAAAAGGAGAGAGCCAGCATGCGAAGTTGTTTATGCATTTTTAGGTGCGTGGCCAGCAGTTTGAGAAAATGCACATCCAAGGAGCACAGGTTCCTGACTTCTGCCCTCACAGTGTGTTTACTGAGGATAATGCATAGAGTGTGTTTTCACTAGGAAGCCCAGCACCTTACTCATCTGCCCCAGAAGTCCACTGCCTTGTCTGTGAAAGGGACCACTAGGGATACCTCACTGGGTGTTGGGAAGGTTACAAGAGGTGATATGCATGGGAATATTTTGGCAAATCATAATGTGGTTGAAATGTGTTAATCAAGTTGAACGTTTGAGATGAAGATACTACGTTAAAAGGAGTTTAGCCCTAACCAGTTTGACTCGGTGGATAGAGCGTCGGCCTGCGGACTGAAAGGTCCCAGGTTCGATTCCGGTCAAGGGCATGTACCTTGGTTGCGGGCACATCTCCAGTAGAAGGTGTGCAGGAGGCAGCTGATCGAAGTTTCTCTTTCATCGATGTTTTTAACTCTCTATCCCTCTCCCTTCCTTTCTGTAAAAAATCAAATATATATATATATATATATATATATATATGTAGGTATATTAAAAGGAGTTTAGAGACAAGGGAGAAAATGATATATTAGAAAGCTCAAAGAAGGGACTATGGAAGAGTCAGGGCCATCAGGGCTAGTCTAGTAGACATGAGTCAAGTTCATGGTCATCTGGCACCATATGTGTCCCTGCCTCCCTGAAGACAGAAGACAGGAACTTGTCTTTCTGAGGTCTTTGTTTCTAGGGAGTGGCATGGGATCTAAGTTCTGCACTCATGTGGAATTTCAGTTTGGAGACACATTATAGGAAGGAGGAATTCCCCCTCAGAACCTGCTATCAGAGGCGGCAGGGGGAGAGAGTCCAAGGCTAACCTCCCACACCAGCCTCAGTCCTGAAGATGGGGAGTCTGTGTCCTGCCTCAAATGCTTTGGGTCCCAGGGAGGGGCCTGGGATGCTAGTTGAACATTGCTCTTGTTTGCGTACCCTTCGGCCTGATGCTCTTGGAGCCTCTGGGAAGTACATTGCATCCTTTTTCTTCAGCTTAGACGAGCACACACGAGTTCTGTTGTTTTTAGCTAGGCATCACTGCTGAGGAAGATTTGTTGGGTGGAATGACCCAGAGAACATGTATGTGCTCAGAAAAGAGTATTAAGCAAGGAAAGTGAATTCACTCAAGCAGTGAGTTCCTTGGGGTGGGAAGTGGGAATTAAGTTTGGATAGACAGGGTGGGGCCCCTCGACAAGAGCCTTGGATACCTGGTGGAAGAAGGAGGATTTTAAACCACAGAGAAGGGGGCCTTCTGAAGATGTATGAACAGATACATGACATCGTGGACTAGGAGTTGGGAAGAAAGTAAAGATCAAACTGCTCATGCCCCCTTCTCTGCTGGCTGGTTGTCTGAATTCAAGTCACAGGAAGTGATGCTGGCTAAATTCTACAAGACAGAGAAGAAAGACTGTGCTTATTGAACAGAGGAAAACCTGAAGGACCAGCAAAGTAGCATTCCTGAGCATTGCTGAGGCTCTAGACTCTAGGAATTACACAGCAGTCTTTTCAATGAGCTAGTGCCTGTGCTCACCCCATGGCTAGGAGAGAGCCAGGTACCCTGATTAAGTGTCTTCATAATGAGAGAGAGAGAGAGAGAGAGAGAGAGAGAGAGAGAGAGAGAGAGAGAGAGAGAGATGATTCTCCAGAGAGATCAGGCACTGTGAGCAAATGTGAGAGACAGTGTCCATTACACCTGTCCTCAGCACCGGTCCTGAAGGCTTCGGGCACAGGGAATGGAGTGGTACGAAGCCCATCTGAGTCTCTCTGAATAGAGGTGAAGCAAAACCATCGGAATGGTTATTTCCCCTCCCTACATAGCAGGGACCTGTGGCAACAACCCTTGATGGGTTTAGAGCAGCTCTTGTCCCCCCTGCCGGATTGTGAATGAGGATCATTAAGTTTTAAGTTGTTCTGCTGCCTCTGTGTAAGTGATCATGTAAATATCAGGATGCTCGATGCGGGAAGCAAGTAACGGCATGAATCTCAAGATCTGAGATTATTGCTTATTAACTTTCCCGGAGAAAAACCTTGAGAATAGCACCATCCTCCCCCCAATCGTAAGCGGAGCACACTTTATGAGCACTGCGTTAGAAAGGCAAAGCTAATAATTGTAACCATGTAGATTCAGAAACTATTAATGTTTCCCATGCCCCGTGGTAGGAAGAAATATATTAAAAATTGATTTTTGGTTTCTGCTTTTGTCTGTGTAACATTTACGAGAAAGGATCCAGGTGAAAGTATCCTCGAAAATTGATATTTCAAAGCATTTTGGGCTTGTTGGTGTTAAAATAATTTTTTATTAATGGTTTCAAAGTGCATGATGAAAGGTCAGCATCTAAATATGACAATTTTGTCTTCTTAAAAAATGGTGCTGGTATTCTTCAATAATTATATATATGCCAGAATTTTTGCTACATTAATGGGTTAAACCATTTTTAAGACATGAAATTATTCTTTGAATGTAACATGGGCTAAGTGTGGTAAAATGTGCAGCTTTAATTTCTTTTCTCTGCTTTCTGTCTGTTTTTACTCTTTTCTGGTCTTTCTCTTAGTGTAATAAGGTGTAGCTCGTTTCCACGCTGTATGTATGGTAAGCGGTGAGCCATGTGTTCATATTACTTCTTTGTCTCTGGGATTCTATTATCAGTTTACTCTTTTATAATTGAAGGAGCTTTTGTTCGTCTGCGAAAACACATTTCATTTTATTATGTTCCTGTTTCAGCTTCTTGGACATGATGTGGTGAACATACAATTTTGAGCCGTGTTTCTTTTTTTTTCCTTCCTCAGTCACTTTAAATAAAATTTACTTCTAAAAAACCTTCCCCATTTGTTCTGAATGCTTTAGAATGTATCTGAGCTGTAATTCCCCAGAAATGAAATGTCACGGTGTACTTTCTGATGGGTTTTCATTAATCTGTTATAGTTTTGCTGCTGATTTGAGTTTATCAAATAGGGTTATAATTTGATAGAAAGAAGGCTGTCAAGTGATTGGATTTATCATATGTTCTGTAATTCCATAGATGATGCAGGCAAGATGGATCCATATCAGAAAGCAGCCTTTGATTTGGAAGAGCTGCTGAGGCTGCATATGTTAATTGCCAAGCCCCCTAAATTGTATAAAGAATGCCATTTTATGCTTCCTCATTTATCACATTTTTAGAAAGTCTATGTGATGGATTAATAAAACATAGCAAATCCTCTATGCAAACCAAATGTTTATAATAAATGGAGCATAATTTAACTGTTCTGCTATAAAATGGATTCAAATAGTCTCTAGCCAGTAATCTCAAACAGAATGGAGGGGAGTGGTTAGGTGACCTCAACGGGCAAGCATTTTACTATTAAATACATGGTTTTCTTTCCAATGGTGCCCCTCCCCCCTCGCCCCCGATCAGGTTGCAGTGGCTTCAAAGTAATACTGGAATCCAGAGCTGATAAGTAAGTAAAATGTGGGTGCAAATTGGATGCTTTAATGGTTTGGGGAGGTGTTCTAACTTTGGCCATTCATCTCAGAATGATGTTTTCTATAAACTCCAATAGAAAAATATGCCATTTTGACATGCTTCTTTGCTGTATTGTACAATGTAGTCATTTTTGGGAACTTTGTTTGGCGCCCATTGTTTATGAAGAGAGAAGGCAAATGAGTATAAAATGTGATAAGACTGTATCAGGAGGTTTATAATATAGACATGTCTCAAATACGTTTTTCCTTTATCGTTGGCAAACAGGCCCCATATTCTGTTTGCCAGTAATAAAGGTAAAAAGTATTCTCCTTCAAAGTTGGAGGAGAAGAAGGGATGATAATAGACATTGAATGAAAGTGTAAAAAATGCTTTAATTTCTCATATTTGTATTCATCTTAAAACCATCCATTCCTTTTTTAAAATTTTAAAAAAATTCTCTCTTATTGAAAGTATTGCAGATGTCTCCCTTTCCCCAAAGGACCTCTTCTAGCCTGCCCTTTTCCCCTATTATATGTGTCCATGGTTTATGCATATATGCATATAATTTCTTTGGTTAATCTCTTCCCATCCACCCACCTCCGCCTTCACTCTTAGATTCCACGGTCTGTCATTTCTTAGATACTTTAACTTTTCATTCATTGCAGCCATATATAAGGTGAACGGTGCTGCTGAGATTATGCTTATTTTATTTTTAAACAGTGAGATATTTTAGAGATAGCTGAGCTTCCATTATACTCTTCTGTTTAAGGTAGAGAGGGCTTTATTTGAAGTATCATTTTGCTCTGAGCTTGGTTTCAGTGAGTGCAATAGCCAGGAATGCTACTGGGTGCTAAGTTCTCATGGCTTTAGTGTGTGTGCAGAAGCGGGGCATCTACAGGTCACCCCTTGGGGACTGAGCTCTGCAGAGAGCAAGTACCATTGTCAACAGAGGGTCATGGGAAGAGTTTTCAGCAGTGATGATTTTATATCATTGCCCTGTGTGATGCTGAAGAATGTTGTTCATTTTCTTCCTCCTCCTCCTCCTCCCCTTCTCTTCTCCTCCTCCTCCTCTTCCTTCTCCTCCTCCTCCCCTCCTCCTCCTCCTTCTCTCCTCCTCCTCCTCCTCCCCCTCCTCCTCCTCCTCCTCCTTCCACAGATAAGCAGAGACACTCTCCTAAGCCTACAAGTTCTTATAGCTACTTCATGAGTTTGGTAGGGCTGCCATCACAGCATACACAGACCTGGCAACTTAAATAAAGGACTTTTCATTTATTTTCTCACAGTTCTGGAGGCTTAAAGTCCAAGATCAAGATGCCAGAAGGGTGGGTTTCTTCTGAGGCCTCTCTCCTTGGCTTGCAGGTGGTCACCTTCTCCCTGTGTCCTCTCATGCTCTTTCCTCTGTGTGTGGTGTTAAGTCACTTGCTCCAGAATGCACATCTTGTCAGCGACTGAGCAAGAATTTGAGTTCAAGAAGCCTAGGTCTAGCCCTGGCACTATAGACTGATACACTGAGAGGAGTGGACAGCACGGATTAGATCAGAAGGAGATCCCAGGAACCCTTCATAGTTCAGCTCAGAAGAAGAAACCGAGGTCCCAAGTGATTTTAATGTTCACGTGGTCACACTATGCAATGTCACTCAACAAACTCCAGGCCACTGGAATTTCTATTTCTATTACAAACAGTAGCAATCATGTTTACCAGTTTTGAGCACTTGAGTACCACTTTGTACACATACTCACACATTTTTGCAATGGAATAAGATACATTTCAATTCCTCTGTTTTACAAATTGGAAGTTGGAAAAGGGTAATCAATCAAACAGTTAGTTATAATGAACACCACACTCAAACTAGGCGTCTCTCTGGTAGTGTAATCACGCTCTTTTCTCTCCCATGGCTTTTCACAGTGCTTATAGCCATGGCTCCACATCCCGAGGCCCTCAAACCCCTTGCAAACTTTGCAAGGAAAGCTGGTGCACACTCTTGTCCCGCTTTAGGTGGTGCTGCCTGAATAAAACAGACACAGGCCATTCTGGGCATAGGCAGCCTCTGGTCCCACTACCTCTATTGCTTCCTAACCTCTGCAGGACTCTCCGAGACTCACTTTTCTCATACATAATGAGGGGCAACGATGGTGACCACATCAATGCAATGCTTATTAATTTAATAAGTAGTTACTTAGCACCTTCTATGTGACTGTGAGCACAGGAGACAGGGTACTGGACTCCAAGGTCACAGTGAGAATTAAGTAATACACACAAAGGGCTTAGCCCAGTTTTCTTGGTCCATAGTCAGCACCTAACAAGTGTCATAAGGTAGCATTATTATTATTACTGTTTTATTACTTTGAGTCTCCTGGCAGAGATGTCTCTTTTTTGAATAGAGCATTGTCACAGAGGTTGTGAGAGGAACACACACACACGCACATTATTAAGCGGAGAAGTTTTCTCTATGCTATCATTATTGGATCCTTGATAAATAGTGGGCCTGATACCACTAATTCTAATGGCTCAGTCTATCCAATTCTTGGGCCTGCTGTCTATGGCTTTGTCTTCTCCATTCCATCTTACTAGGCCACTGGGAGTCCCTTGCTTTGTTTTCCAACGACTTTCAAAAAAACCTGGGAAAGCTTTCTTACCCCATGAGCCACTTCACTTCTTTTCTCCCTTGCACTCACTATAGGCTAGTGATGAAGTGCCTCAATCCTGGCACCAATAAATATGCTTTAAAAAAAAAAAAGTCTTTATTGATTTTTTAGAGAGAGGAAAGGAGATGGATAGAAATATAGAAACATAGATGAGAAAAAAACATTGATAGGCTACTTCCTGCATACCCCCCACCAGGGATTGAGCCCACAACCCGGGTATGTGCCCTGCCCAGGGAATTGAACTGTGACCTCTTGGTTCCTGGGTCAGTGCTCAACTACTAAGCAACACCAGCCTGACTGTTTTGTTTTGCATGTCCTCTAGTAGTGGTGTTCTGTGCTTTTCCCTGAGCTTTTGGTTTTGGTTTTATTTCATAAGTAGATCCCATATATTCAATTAGGAACACTTAAAAAACTTCTATCTACTGGTTTATGGTCCCATCTGGAGGAAGGGAGGTACTCTGCAGAATAAATTGAGTGTGAAATTTGGCTATGCAATAAGAATTCACTTCCGTTAAGGCAAAGAGAAGAGGTGCATTAAAATTCAAATCATGCATAGAATAAATGCTTTATCTTTAAGAAACATATAAATAGACATCAAACACCACCGAAACATAGAGGGTTTCCTCTCTATGTCTGTGTCTCTTTTTTAGAAACAAATTTGCGTGCAATTTCATAGCAAAAACTTTGCAAGGAAAGATTATGCATGTCCAATGCTGATAAGACTGCCCAAATGAAAATTTTATGATGCATTTCCTTTAGAATTCCATCTCTCTACCAGCGCAATCAAAGAAAGGAGAAAAAGTTTGAAAGCCTTTGGAGAGCCAAGTGCAGGCACCTGAAGAAATGGGGAAAGAATTGAGAACCGATAGTGCAGCTAATTTGTAACATTTTTGCTCAGGCTGCTCTCCTTAAAAGAAGGCACTTGCTCCAAATTTCCTTTCCTTCTTCATCCAGAGGACTGCCCTTCCCGCAACACTTGCCAGTGATAAAAATGCAGGGTAGGATGTGAGGGGGTTAAGCAATTAGGGAAGCTTGCAAGCCAGCATCCTGAGCCCAGGAAGACCAGGTGGGAGGGCTTTATCTGATCCTGCAGGGAGTTGACATTGGGTGGAACTCTGCACTTGAATAATAATGCAGTTAATCTTTGCTTAACCAGCAGCGGAAGGACCTCAAACCAATATCACCCATGCAGATAGGTAGTAGGCTGAGAGAGCCCCTTTGCAGACCCTTAGGGTCCGCCACCTGAACACAGGCATGGCAAGTTTGTCTTTTCAAAACTCTTCCAATAGCATAAGGATAATTTTCTCATGTAACATTCCTTAAATAATGACACAGAAAAATGGTTTCTGTGCTCAGATAAATTGGGGTCATACTGATTAAAGAAAGAAAAAAAAGTAGTATGATTGTAGGACTTCTCCGAGCCTTTCATAGATTCATGAGCATTGTGAATATCTAAGTGAGAAACAGGGTGAAATAGCAGTTTGCATTTTCCCTAAGTATCTCACAGGTTTTTGATTATTTGAAATACACTTGGAGATACACTGGTTTAGTGTTCCCCTAAGAACTTTCATACAGATTATGTCTGAACAGTGAGTGCATGTCAATTCCATCAAGGATGTGTTCAATAAAATCTCAGCTACCTCTGGGGTTGCAATCCCTCATCTGTAATCCACGGAGTCACAAGCAAAAATCCTACTTTGACCATCACCACCCACACTCCCCTGAAACTTTCTGCCTTTCACATCTGTGCTTTCTATTTTTAGGAACTGCTGTTTATTTGCAGGAAATATTGGATTCGTCTTCCTAGATGAGCTTTACTCTACTGGCAAGAGATTTCAGATTTTCATTTTTATCATTATCTCCTTAAACCTGATTGTGTTTAACTTCTTACAGTTTCATTATTCCTAAGCACCACCCCTGACGTTTTACATTTCAAATTTTACTTTATTTCTTTAAATGTCTGTGCCTTTCTTCCTGTCATTTGGGGGAGACAAATGTCCTCTTTCCCGTCCTGCTTAACCAACATTAAACCATCGTGTGCTGTTTCTAAGCACATGTGATGGTCCGGAGGACAGCTTTTGTATTTGTACTTGGTGCAAAAGTGCTGTTTTCTACTAAAAAAAAATATGAATTAGAGAAAACTCAACCAATATAGTCAGATTCCTGGAAAATGAGTCCAGATGTCACCTCTGTGTCCTTGGGGGAGAGAGCCTTTGCTACAGGCAGTCTCCCTGCAGATATGGATTAGCCTTGAGCAAGCTGGAAATTAGGGAATGCTAAACCTAGTATTCCTCAATTGTGTTGATTACATGAGTTATTACTATAGTATATTCCCAAATTTATATGGAACTTATCTCCAAGGATCTCTGTTCTTCCACGTGTTGTCTCATGTATCTAGGCAGGGAGGATATCTAGAATATCATGGGCACAACCGCCTGGACAATAACCAATCAGAGTGAACACAGGTCTCCTCCAGAGCAGATTGTGAAGCCCCCTGCTGGGCAGTGCTGCTAGGCAATCCCCTCTTACACTGGGTCCTGGTGAGGTCTGACAGGTCTCGGTGTGAGCACTGTGAACCCAACTAGCCAGCACAGAAGTGTTTTAATCTTTTAACAACAAATGCAGCTATTCTATGCTAAATATCAGACCAGCATATGTCACAAGAGGAATGCTAGGAAATAGAAGTGGGTGCCATTTTTTTTCAGTGTAGAAGCATTTCAAAGGAAACAAATCGGGGGTATCAAGATGTTTGACCCATAATCAAAATCATTGACACTACTCAGAATTGGTTCCAACCTGCTATTCTTTCCAATGAGGCAAGAAGAAAGGATGTAAAGTAGTGACGCGGGGTCCCTCACCTGTGTGAAATGCATGTTGTAAGGATTGTCAAATACTCACAGGAAAAAATTGAGCAAGGCAAAGAACATAGCATACAACTCCATGAATTGTTTGCACCATTCTCTGAGGATCAAATGCAAGCTTGTTACTTGTGCTAAACTTCATGTAGCACTTCCCTATGGTTACCTACCCCCTTCTCCCCCTTCTAGTACCCACACAGAACAATGCCTACACCAGACATAGGCAGCCAAGCATGTAAATTATACTTTGAAAAATTGGAGGGCCCAGACTGGGGACATGTGGGTAACAGCTTTGTTTTTTGCTAAGTTGCAAAATAGCAGAGCTGTGCTCAGAGCTGCAAGGTTCATCTGATGTCAGAGCATGCCGTGAACTCATCTGGCTTCAGGTTCAGTAACAAAACCCAGATGGGCTGCAACCTGACCACCTTGGCCCTTCTGGGCAATGGAGAAAGGGCTAGCTGTATGTACCACTCGGTTTCCTGTCTTATCTAATGGCTGCTGCTATGGTGAATTGGAATCTGTGGTACTCTGGCTTTTTTCCAGCCTGCTCCAGACAGATGCAGGAATCCTTAAGCCAGAGGTAAAGGATGGCTGTGAAATAAGTCTGCCTGAATGTTAGCAAGTCCACGTTCCTTTGGTGAATGAGAAGGGGAGGGAGGTAGTCACATGCTAAACCATTCCATTGATGGCAACGTATGTGTGTCTATATCTGTGTCACTGTCTGTCTGTGCCTTTGGTTTGATTTGAAATGTGGAGAAGTAGTGTCCCCTCATCGCTGTGGGAAAAGACAAAGGGAACAGAGAAAATTTGCATCCACCCCAGGAGAAAAGACTAAGGGACAGAATGGGGTGTTGTTAACAAGTGGTAATGAAGTTGCCTCATGTTGAGAGTGTGGCTGCACTTAAGGCAGGCCTAGGTCTGGGCAACCCAATGTGGGTGACCCAGTGGCAGAATGAAATGAAATAAGTTATGGACAGGGCAGCAGTTGGATAAGACAGGGCTGGGCTGCAGGTAAAAAGACATTAGAGAAAGTTGTTGCATGAACAGTCATGGTCAGCATGGGAAGCTTACAAGAAAATAAACAATCAAAGCTTTCTGACTTTACAAAATACTTCTACTTCTGACAATAAGCTGTTACAAATATCTAATCTAATAAAAGAGTAATATGCAAATTAGATGTCACTCTGCTACACCTAAGCCACGCCTATCAGCCAAGCCATGCCCACCAGCCGATCAGAGTGGCTATATGCGAATTAACCCAGCCAAGATGGTGGCTGGCAGTCACAGAGCCAGAGCAAACAGGAGGTTTGCTTGCCTTGGTTATGGAGGAAGCTAAACTTCCCACCTGCCTAGGCTGGCTATGGCCTCTGCTCAAGGCAACAAAGTTTCAATTATAGAAGCCATGGAGCTAGAGCAAACAGGAGGCTTGCTTGCCCTGGTGATGGAGAAAGCTAAACTTCCCCACCTGCTTAGGCCAGCTGTGGCGCTCTGCTCAAGGCAACAAAGTTTCAATTATAGAAGATAAATAAACCCCAAATACCTGCTTCCACCAGCCTCGCTGTGAGCTTGGATGGCTGGGGGCTGTGGCCAGCCTGCAAATAGCCATCAACCCCTCACCCAGGCTGGCCAAGCACCCCAGCAGGACCCCCCACCCCGAAGGGGCTGTGGACAGCCTGCAAACAGCCATCAGCCCATCACCCAGGATGGCCAGGCACCCCAGGAGAGACTCCCACCCTGAAGGGGCTGTGGCCAACCTGAAAACAGCCATAAGTCCCTCACCCAGGCTGGCCAAGAACCCCAGCGGGACCCCCATCCTGATCCAGGACACCCTTCAGGGCAAATCAACCAGCTTCCACCCATGCACCAGGCCTCTATCCTATATAATAATCCTATATAATAAAAGGGTAATATGCAAATTGAACCTAACAGCAAAACGACTGGGAACGACTGTGACACACACACACACTGACCACCAGGGGGCAGATGCTCAATGCAGGAGCTTCCCCTGGTGGTCAGTGCACTCCCACAGGGGGGAGCGCTGCTCAGCCACAAGCCAGGCTGATGGCTGCCAGTACAGTGGTGGTGGTGGGAGCCTCTCCTGCCTCCTCAGCAGCACTAAGGATGTCTGACTGCAGCTTAAGCCTGCTCCCAGTTGACAAGTGGACATCTCCCAAGGGAACCCTGGCTGCCAGAGGGATGTCTGACTGCCAGCTTAGGCCTGATCCCCCAGGGAGCAGGCATAAGCCAGCAGGTGAATATCCCCTGAGGGGTCCCAGACTGTGATAGGGTACAGGCCAGACTGAGGGACCGCCCTGAGTGCATAAATTTTTGTGCACTGGGCCTCTAGTTATAAATAAATATTAATGGAGTCCTAAACATTCATCATGTGTCTCCCAATACTGGAGGATTCCCAGCAAGTGTAAGAGCCACTCTGTTACCAAGAGGTGGCATGCACAGCAGTTAAGGAAATGTGCGGTGGAGCTGGCCCAGGTCTACGTCACAGCTGCATCGCTTACCAGTTTAGCGGCCCCAGGTGAGCTGTTTAATGTCTCTGTGAGTCATTTTCCTTGTGTGTGATAAAGCATGTAGTGCTATTCCCTGCCTCGTGGGATTTTCATGCAGTCAAGGTTCTCCGAGAATGTAACATATTTAGTATTAAACACGTGTAGTCATTTGGTATTATGACTGTGAGGCATGGCTCCTGACCTCTGCTCAACCAGGAAGCTGCTGTGTGGCTTCAGATGAGTCCCTCAGCATCTCTGAGGCACAGAGCCCTCACAGTAAAAGGAGGATTGTAATGCTTGCCCACACTGACTGAAGGGCTTATTGCACAGATTTCTACTACAATCACTCTGGGGGGAAGTCCTTTGCAAGCTACAAAGTTCTAGGCAAAGGCAAAGTCTCAGTAGGTCTTATTTTAAAAGGGCATTGATTATGAAAAATAAGTTGTTATGATCTGGCTACAGAAATAAGGTATGCAGAAGAATAAGAGGACTGTGTAAGAAGACAGTATGCATGGAGAATGAATGGGAAAGAAAAGGTGGGCTAAAAGTATTCCACATGAAGGTGGACCTCCAGAGTGACCTAGGAGGTGCAGTGGGACCAGCACTGGGATCTCAGGGAAGGGTAGTCACTTGATCAGCTGACAGGAGACGAGAGCCTGGTGACAGATTCAGAGACAGCCAGGATTATGACGAAGATAACCAAGAGGTCACCATGGTATTTATGAAGTCTAGGTGCTGCGATACATGCTCTACTCAATGCACTCTCGAATCCTCACAAAAGTACTGTCATGATTCCCATTTTACAGATGTGCACAATGAGACTTAGAAAGGTTAAGTCACTTGTTCAAGGACATATGGCTAGTAAGAGGTGCTTAAAGGCTTTGGGTGCTGTTCTCCCTTCCGCTTACTTTTGGGGTGAAGGCTTTCAACCACTGGGGCTCTGCTGCCTCCACCTGAGAGGGGGTGGGGCTGGCACCTGCTGCCCTTGGGGTCAGTGCCAAGGGCCTTCTTCCTTCTGGTTCTTCTCATCCCTTGTTCCCACGGCCTGAAACTTTCTCTCCCTTCATCCATTTGGTTCTCTCCTGCTCCTATAGTTGTCTTTTTTTCTAGGAGGCTTCTTTGATATTTTCCTCCTCATCTCTGGGGAGAGTGTGTACTTTTCCCAACATAGTCCTTAGCCGAACTGTTGTGTCATAGTTTCTGTGTCTGTAGTCTTCAGCTGGATTGTGACTCTGGGAGAGCAGAGGTGGGGGTCTGCCTTATTCATTACGGTATCCCAGTACAAGGAAAGAATAGAGATAGAAGGAAAGGAAGAAAGAAGGGAGGAAGGGAAAGAGAGAAGAAGACTTTATGTAACAAAAGATGCACCTGATACGTGGCTTTGGAGATTCAGATTGGGGAGTAATTTTTAGAAGACTTTTTAGTACAGAATTCCTGTATCCCTTTTGCTTCCCATGTACACATATAGGAAATGTGTTAGCTTTCCTTTGATCCTGAAGCTCTCAGGAGCCAATCAGGAGCCCAGTTCTAGGGTAAGAAGACTCATCCCATCAGAACCTGAGCCACTGTTGTCTGCAAGCGTCTCCTTCACCAGCTGACGTGTGGGCCCCATTGCACAGAGACATTGCAGCCAATTTGGTTGATAAATGCAAATTAAAAATTCAATAAGTAGTTCCCAGAATCATTTTCAAAAGCTGGAACATAGAAATTAACATGTTAATAATAGGTGCACGGTGGGCTGGGCTGTCTGCTGTGGATTCTCGTTGCTTTAATTTGGTATTACAAAAAGGCCACGGGATGCATCCCTTTAATTTTGCTGCCCAGGGTGCTCTTAGGGAGGTCTTGTAAGTATCGATGCAGGTAATGATATTGCACATGGATTTTGTGGCAACTTAGGTAGGAAATAAATAGGGTGCGGTAGGATTCATCAGAGTTTCCTTTAATAACAAGGCCTCACATCTGGGCAGCACTTTTTTTCTTTAGCACCTTTTCAAATGGATCTCGCACATCTCCCAAGGAGCCTGGGAAGCAGCTGGAGCCCAGCATTTCTTCCTGTCCGGAGAGCATACGTCCGGAAGTGCATGACCTCACCTGATGGCTGGTGGGCGGTAAAGGCTCTTGATATGAAGCGGGCTCTCTCCAGTACTAGGTGGAGAGCTCTGCTAAGCTAACCACAAGCCCTGCAGCACTGTCAGATTCCTACACAGGTTACCCTAATGAGTAAGGTGTAACCACATCAAGCTGGGATGCCTGGTCTAAACACCACTCTGAGAGCAGCAAAGCTTCCAAAGACCTAGGTTCAAATCTCTGCTCCATCACAGTGACAAGACTTTGGACTTGCTACTTAAACATTCCAAAACTTCAGATGCCTCATTTAAATGATGGAAATAATGGCAATAACCCTCAACCCTAGCTGATTTGGCTCAGTGGTTAGAGTGAGGGTCTGAGGACTGAAGGGTCCTGAGTTTAATTTTGGTCAAGGGCATGTACCTTGATTGCAGGTTTCTCCCCAGCCCATAGATAGGTTTCTTTCACACTGATATTTCTCTCTCTTTCCCTCTCTTCTACTCTCTAAAAATCAATGGAAAAATATTCTAGGGTGAGGATTAAAAAAAAATAATAATGGCCCCATTGGGTCAGGGTCAGGGTCAGAAGGAAAGCAGAGAAGGTATTCCATGGTTAGTCACTGTGAATCCCAGCATTTGATATTGAAGATGTGTGGAAGGAGGTATCCTATATAATAAAGAGGTAATATGTAAATTAACCATCACACTCTCACACAAGATGGCTGCCACCATGTGGTCAAAAATGGCCACCCTCATGTGGTTACAAGATGGCTGCCACAGGATGGCTGGCAGGGGAGGACAGTTGAGGGTGACCAGGCCAGCAGGAGAGGGTAGTTGGGAGCAATTGTGTTGGCAGGGGAGCAGTTAGTCATTGATCAGGCTGGCAGGGGAGTGGTTAGGGGGTGATCAGGCTGGCAGGCAGTCGAGCAGTTGGGAGCCAGCAGTCCTGGATTGTGAGAGGGATGTCTGACTGCCAGTGTAGGCCCAATCCTACATTGCCAGTCGGACATCCCCTGAGACATCCCAGATTGGAGAGGGTGCAGTCTGGTCTGAGGGACACCCCCACCCCCATGAATGAATTTCATGCACTGGGCCTCTAGCCTGAAATGAAAGATACATAAAACAAACTTTAGTCTACTGACCCTATGGTAGCCACTACGCCTATGTGGCTATTCACATGACATTGATTACATTTACGATGAAAAAGGTAGCTCTTCTGCCTCCCTCCCCACATGTCCAGCTTCCAGTAGCCATGTAAGGCTGGTGGTTCCCATACTGGGCAGAGTATCGGCAGAGAACATTTCCGTTATTGCACAAAGTTCTCCTGGGCATCACTGCCCTCAAGGAAAAGACCTTGGAAACAGATAGGGGAGGCGCCATGCGAAGTCTAGACTCCACATTGCCACAAGAGTAGGCGGGCAGGAAGACCTGGGCCAGTGGGTGCCACTTTCCAGTGTTCTTGCTGTTTGCATTGCAGCTATGCAAATCATGTGTGAGCAACCCAGGGAGGTGCGCCAAAGGGGCCCACTCCAGAACATCCTGCTGATAATTGCGTGGAGCACTGAAAATGGTGGGTAATTTCCTCTCAGGTGCCTGTTCTCCACGCCTGTTTGGCATGCTTTATTGCCGGGTGGATTTATATTCTGCATTTGCCATAAAAACTGTTTCCAAAAGAAACAAGAAGCGTGGCAAGATAAAAAGTGATATAAAAAGGGTATTTTGTGATTTATTTATGTCAAATTTATGGAAGATGACAGGAGGCATTACAGTTCTAAAATTAGTTGTCACAGTCAGGCTATAAATCCTGCAGGACAGAAGCATCGGTTAGGCACCAGGACCCCTGGGTCTGTGAGGAGCCCGGGGAAGTGCAGACTAGGACAGGGACTTCTGAAATCCTCCACAGAGGGGTTGGGTCATCCATCTAGCTAAGAAGCTGACACTTACCAGCTAATGCTTATTGTATGCTTGCTATGTTTTAAGCACGTTCCCTTTATAATCTCATTTAATTCCCACCGGCTCTATTTTACTCATTTTATAGCTGTGGAAACTCAGTACATATTCTGCACCAACAGGTGCAGTGAATAGGGGTGAAATCACAATAAGGTGGAGGCTGATTGGAATATGTCTGTCATGCATTCACTACAGATTAAAATTCATTCATGGTCCACAAACATTTATTGAGCACTCTAGGTGCCAGAGTTAGCACTAAGCACTGGTGGTATACTAGTAGCAAGGCTAACCTATGGCTCCTGCCATTGATGAATTTTTGTTCTAGCAAATGATTGAAATTACATTAGACAAGAAAACACAAGCAATTTTGATATTAGACTTTCAAAATTATGCAGTATAGATATGCACGGAGTTCACTGGAATGACAGGGGAACATAGGGTTACTTCCAATGAGGGAACATGGAAGAGCTTCATGAGATGAAGAATAATAGATGAACCCTGGACAATCAGAGATGGAGACAAGGATGGGCCAACTGTCCTCCCCTTGGCTAAGGATGTGAGTTCTCTTATTTTCCCAGGAAATGACCTGGCAGGGTGCTAATCAGCCTACATCGTCTTTTCAAAAATCCTTGTTTGTTTTGGGGACTGGTATCTGCAAGAAGTAAGTGGAGGAAGATTAAATATTTTCTCCAATTAAAAATTGTAGTTTTAGACCAGAGAAAGACCGTTAAAACCCTCTTGTCCCTTGGCCTCCACTGAGCACTCTGCTTCTCCAGCTACTCCTTTCTGCTTTCTTGTAAGCTCCCCTATCTGCTCAACCCTTGCAGGTTGGTGTCTCCCCTTCTTCCATAGAGGCATTCTCTTTAGCCTTCTCCCTTTTTTTATTCTAGACATTGTGTGTGTGAGCTCATCCACTCATATGACTCCAATTCCCAAAGTATTTTCTGATTACTCCCAAATCTATAACACCTTTCCTAACTTCTCTCTTGAGCTTCAGATATATCTATATCTATATCTATATCTATATCTATATCTATATCTATATCTATATCTATATCTATATCTATATCTATATCTATATCTATATCTATATATATATCTGTCTGTTAAACATTGTGCCTGAATAGTCTATAAATACATTGGACTTGCTCAACATGTGCCAAACAGGTGTCTATTCCCAACCACTGTCAGAGAAACCATGGGCTATCACTTCAGCCAAAATGCCTGGAACCATTCTTGGCTGTCCTTTCTCTTGTCATCCAGTTCTTAATGTGTCTTAAGTGTGCCTCCACTCCTCACTATGCTAATATTAGAGGAGTGGTAAAGAGCACAGATTCTAGAGATGGGGGGTATAGATTTGAGTCCTGGCTCCATGACTCAAGTTTCTAATTCTCTCTGCTCCTTAGTTTCCTCACCTCTAAAACTAAGGCAAAACATAACACCTACCTCTTAAATTGTTGGTAGGATTTAATGCATAATAGAAGCGTGCCTGGCATCTGTAAACACGATTTAAGTTTCTGCCATTCCAATTGTACTTTTTTTGCACTGAATATTGTGCCATAAGCAATTTACATTTGTCTTATGGAATTTCCACTATGGGGATTGTTGGTTAGTCCCATTTTGCGGATGAGAAAACTGAGTCTTCAAGAAGGGAAATAAATCACTCACATATCTGGTGAGTAACAAAACCAGCATTCTAACCCATTACTGACTGGCTCTTACCCACTTGTGCCCTTACCCACTATGTTTTCTGGATTTTCTCTATAAAGACCTTCTTTAGAAAACTGGCTCCTGGCTCCGTACCTTGCTTCCCTTTAATGTTTTCTCCACGTGGCTGCTTGACCATGTTATAAAGGGCACTTGTTTTAAGGAGATAAAGGCATAAAAAACCTTTAATATTTCCTCCTTGGCCAGCCTCATGCTAGCTCTACTCTAACACTGACTATCTATCTCTTTGGCCAATGTTCCAAGACGGCTCACAAGTAAACGCAGAAATGCCAGGGTTCATAAATGCAATTATGTGGTTAGTAGGGACTTACTATTATGGCCACACATTTATGGACAGTTAAGCTGCCTGGAGGGGGCTGGGAAATGTATCCACATCCCTATAGAGCTTTAGTCAAGCTTCTGCCTCCAGGCGGCCTCTGCATTCTCCCAGCATTTTCCACCCCCACCAAGAGAAGATCCCTCTTATTGCAAACGAACTGTGAGGCTTAACTAATGATTATAAAGGGCTTACAGGTGCTGGAAGACAAAGGCATGACTAAAATACGCATGTAATATAAATCATATGTGGATAAAGAGAGACAAGTGAATTAGATCAGCCAAAGGTCACTCATTTGCTCGGCTGGGCACTCTGAAAGTTCATCCAGGATTGTTTCTTGCCAGGAGTGAATGGATTTGAAAGTAAAGATTTTCAATGGTGTTTTGCTCACAAAAGTTTCCCGCGGTGGGTAAAGAATGATATTGCTCAGGGTAATAGCAGCAAGAGAGGCTAGTGAGGAAGAATAATTAGAAAAAATGAATGTCTTTTGCTGTTTTCCTTCGATGAATCATCATAAAAGACCTTTGGGGTTTAGAGCCAGGTCCCTGTTTCTTGAGCCTGTGTTCTAGAAACTGACTGATTGTGGTTTCTCCACCAAGTTTGCATCACAAAATGTGACTTTGCAGTCAGATTACCCCCATCTGAAAGGCACCGGGGCGATGCCAACTGCAATTCAAAAATCTTGATTTTCAAATATACCTTGCAGCTTATTCCCAGTGAGAAACACTTTCCCCCCCTCATGGGCACGCTAAGTGTTGTGCTGAGAAAAAAGGTGGAGAGTGTTCTTCGGAGGGAAAGGAAATTTGCAGCTAGGAGCTCAAGTCCCTGAAGCTTAAGAGGCCTCCACGCTTTTTTTTAGTGTTTCTTGCTGTGCAGCTTTCCTGTGGGCTCAGGTAGCAATAGGAGACAATTGAAATGGGAGACATAAAAGACCCAGACTAATGGCGATTGTGTTTATCACCGCCTCCCCCCCCCCCCCCCCCCCCCCCCCCCCCCCCCCGCCCCCGAGCTCCAGTCAGTGTTATAATCTATACATGCAGGTGCCCAGCAGGCCCTATGGACCCAGTGGACCTAGTTCATGCAGTGAGTTCTGGGCAAACAGGAGTCTTGCACTGACATTTGGAATAGCTCAGAGACAGACAAATATCTTTCTGGCTAGGAAAAGCTGACTTCAAGTTCCAACACCTGATTTGGGAGTTGGGTCACTCTGATGGCTTTGAACCTGGTGCTCTTATTGGAAAATTGTTTGAGGGAATCCTTTCTCCTCTCTGTCTTTCTTGTCTTTAAAACGAAGGTGTTGGCCTGTCAGAATGGCTGTCATCAAAAAGACAAGACACAAGTGTTGATGAGGATGTGGAGAACAGAGAACCCTTGTGCATTGTGGGTGGGATTGTAAATTGGTGCAGACACTATGGACAACAGTATGGAGGTTTCACACAAAAAATTAAAAATAGTACTACCACACAATTCAGCAATTTCAGTTCAGGGCGTTCATCTGGGGGAAAAAAAGCACTCATTCAAAAAGACATATGTATCCCTATTTCAGTGCAGCATTATTTACAATAGCCATGATATGGAAGCAAGCTAGGTGTCCACTCACAGAGGAATTGATAAAGAAGAAGTGGTAAATAGTTATATAATGTAATATTACTCGGCCATAGGAAAAAATGAGATCTTGCTATTTGGGACAATATAGAGAGAACTAGAGGGCATTATGCTAAGTGAAATCAGTCAGAGAAAGACAAATACTGTATCAATTCACTTATATGTGGGATCTAAAAAAAATAAACAAATGAACAAACAAAACAGACTCATAGATACTAAGAGTAAACTTCTTGTCAATGGAAGGTTGGGTGAGAGCATAAAAAGGTGAAGGGGATTATCATGTAACTAGGTCACAAGGGTATAATATACAATATAGAGAGCACATACAATAATATTGCAGTCACTTTGTATGAAGATAGATGGATACTACGCTTCTCATAGTGATCACTTCATAAGGTATATAAATAATCACTATGTTGTACAACTGAAACTATTATAATATTGTATGTCAGCTGTACTTTAATTAAAAAGAACTTTATAGCTGTGGTCGGTGTGGTTTAGTTGGTTTGGCATTGTGCGTTGTCCCATGCAGCAAAAGGTTGCTGGTTCAATTCCTGGTCGGGGCACATGCCAGGGTTGTGGGTTTGACCCCCAGCAGGGGTTCATGCAGGAGGCAGCTGATCTATGTTGCTCTCCCACATTGATGTTTCTCTCTCTGTGTCCCTCTCCCTTCCTCTCTCTCTCTCTCAAAAACAATAAAAATATTTTTTAAAAAGACCTTTACATTCCAGAATGAAAAAAATAAATAAAATGAAGGTGTTGGGTCAGGTGACCTCGTGATCCTAACATTCTATGTTTAGGTGACTAATCCAGGCTCAGTCTCCTTCAGTGATGTTTTGCTTCCACCCGCAACATACAGCAGAATTTGACAACTGTGGCCAAATGGCTCTTCAGACGTTTCTGGCCCACTGTATTTTATCTAGAAGAAAAATTAGCCCTTTGTTCCTTGTGCTTTCTTACCGGTGTCTTTAAGAATGAGAAGGATTGTAAAGATGGACCCATTTGCTCTTCTCAGCAGGTTTGCTGTTTGATTTTTTCCCCCTTGAGCCCTTCTCCTACCGGCCAGAAGGGTTTGATTTAGTTGGAAATGGCACCTAACAGTGCAAATGCTCATTATCTTTATTGGTCATGATCCTCGCACCCATTTCTTTGCCCAAAGCCCTCAAAATAGCCTATTAGTTAAAGTGTTCACTTGGACACCTTTCGGGCTGGTGTCACTGTGTAGAGAAGAGGAAGATTGGGGAAGAGACCTGTGCGATAAGCATCTCATCCCTGCATGACAAGCGCAGGAGCCTTAGGCTAGGCAGAGAAGGTGGCCACGAATGCCTGTCCCAATTGCCACAGTGAAAAAGGCCAGTTCTTGCGGTTATAATGCAATAACAGGTGACATGGGAGGGTGGCAGACAGGGTGTCCTGTGTTGCCCTGGGAATTGGATTCATGCTGAAATCACCCACCAGTGTTCTTAGCTTTCATAGGAAGATATTGTGGGTGGGGGTGATCAGATGGCTGGTTTCCCCGGTAGGTTCTGAACATACAGTTGAACCCCCTGAAGATTTCCTGGTATCCTATGATTTCTACAGAAACCTAAGGATGAATCAGGTCCTATTCTTTGGCTAGATCCCTGACACTTCACAGGTAGAAGGACTGTGCCATGAGCCCCTGGTGAGGGGGCTTGGACCTTCTTTCGTATTTGTGAAATTTTGATCAGAGGGAGGGGAAATTAAGATAAAATTGCTATTCTGTCATCAGAGCTTCAGCTATGGTGGCAGATGTTTTATGGAAAGATAGTATTGTTATGAGATGAAAATAGTGAAATGGCATGACTACTCCTTCCCTGGCATTATTGTTAGCTGCCTGGCCTGTGATTATTTTTTAGAGCACTGTCTAGAACAACTACACACACATCTTTTTGCTTTTACCTCTCACAGGTAGACTTAGCTAAATTAAAACATGGAGACAAAGTTAATGCAACTATTCCCGGAATATTCCTTGATAACTAACTACATGAGAGCACTCCCTGCTCAGATGGATTTGTCTCACTACTATTGTTTTGCCCTGTATATATAAGCCCATGAGTCCTCCAGGTTCCTAGTATCTTGGAAAGACTTACTTTCGTGACTCTTAATTTCGTTATGAATTTGGGCAGATTAAGGGGAGCTTGGAGCCTCAGGCACTGTAACGATGGGAAAACTCTCACCCCACGTGGAGGTAACAGCTGACTGAGCATGCTCCTTAAATCTTAGACACCTGCAGGACACGTCACACAATTCACGGTGATGAGGCTTTCTGCCCGAAATAATGATGACTTCGCTCCTTTTTGCTTTTCGTCGTTTCCATAGGACAAGTGCATTAGGCTTCACAAGGCGCTATATGGGATACTTAACCAAGACCTGTCCAGTGGAACTCAAGTAGACTGGTAGGTTTTACTCATGCCTGCTTCTCAAATCAGGAGGCAGTGTTTGCCAACGCACTCTTATAGGTCAAACTAGCTATAGTTTACTTACTTTTTGTGTTCTGAATAAGAGTTTCTTGATAATATCTTGGCACTATTGACATTGTAGGCCACTTACTATTCCTTTTGGGGGAGGGGTGCTGTCTTGTGCATTGTAAGGTGTTTAGCAGCACTCCTGACACCTGCGTACTAGATACCAGTGGCAGCCTGCCCCATGCCCACAACCCAGGAATCACAACTAAAATTGTCCCTTCCCCCAACATTGTCAAATGCCCCCTGGGGGACAGAATCACTACTGCTCTAAAGACATTTTTGACATAAAAGGATGAGAATTTAGGCCTTCGTATCTAAAACCGAGGCTGAATCTATTAGGCCACTTATTGGGAGATTTCAAATCAGTTTTTAAAGGTTAGCCTAGATTGCTACCTGATTCAACACAGCAGGAAAAATCATACCATGTAGCTTGTGAAGTGACTATAATTTATTAGCTCATTAGTCAGGCCGGGAAATAGTCATTTTGAGCCCTTGCCCAGCTGACCAAGCTTATAGGCTGAGGTGCTGTTTTGCAGAGGCCTCCCCTCTGCTGTTGGGCTCTCCCTGTATGATCTCCCTGGGTTTACCATGGCCTGGCTCACTGACCAATAAACAGCCTGTACTTCTGCATCTAAGGATTGGAGACCTGCTGCTGCCATGACCGTCCAGCTAATATAGAGGCTCTAGTCTATGAATGAGAAAGAGAAGGACAAAGACATGCTGATCGCAGAGTCCAAGGGCCCACAGTCTCTTGAGCAGCAAGAGTCACTGCACTCACTGTTGCCATCTTTGCAAATGACCACGCTGAAGGCAGGGAGAGTGATTTTTCCCTAAAGCTACCCCGTCACCACTGAAGAAACAGGGAGGATCCTCTATGAGGAATCCCTTACTCTACTCACCATATCTCACCACCATCTGCTCTGGAGTTAAAAGCCATACCGGCCCATAGAGGAGATTTTTCCATATGGGGGTGTGTCATGCACATTCTAATGCCACAATCATGACTGAAATAAGCAAGAAGGGCAAGTTTCATTTTACCTTGGACTTGATGCCTGCAAGTGGTGTGGGACGTGGGCAGCCAATTCAAATGTCCTGATGGATTTTTATGGGACCAGGTGTTCGCTTTGTTGCCTGCTTCATTCTCTGTCAGCAGAGAGCCCCTCCTCACATTGAGTCTGTTGAAGAGGGCCATATGGTGGGCCCTACCTCCCCTCCATCCATGTGGTCACATTTGCATTCATCCTCTGATGAGACAGTAAAGGGGAGATGTCTTCCCTGGGGCCGACATCCCTGTGCTTAGAGGAGAACTGAATATAGAGGTAGAGGTGTCATTTTTTTTGGTAAACAAATCAAGGGTACTTGCTAAAGTCATTTATGTTCATACTGAAGTTCTAGGATATGTTCCAAATTCTGCTCCCTTGTCAATAGGAATGAACTCTTTGGGGATAAATCAAACTAATAAATATACTCTTTTAGTAGAAGTTAAGGCAATTAGAATTCTGTTTGGGTATATCTCCACCTAAATTTATTTTCTAGCCCTCCTTGGTAATAAGGACATATGAATCTATTCTTATCCTATGTCTGAGTCCATGCTAAAGACAATTCTGTTTCCTAAATACCTTTAAGTCTTTTCTAGAAGTAATTTTACTATAGACATTACAAGAATAAAAACTTTGTTTTCTGTTAGCTCCTTTTCATTAGCTCTACTTTATTTCTACTAGCTATTTTCCATTAGCTGTGTTTTCTATAACAACATAGAAATATATTTTCTTATAGGAAGTGCTATAAGTTACATTCACAAACCTAGGTATGCATTGATATCCATATAAGACTATTTATTTGAAAACTGCCCTGCACTTTTGCACAATGGATACCATTAAATGAATTGACAGAGTAGATTTCAGTTGATATACATAATTTTACTTAAAATGAAAAATATTTACAAGGTAAAGAAAAATTCTAAGTTTTCATCTTGAAAACTATGTTTTGGCCCCAGGTTCATATCTGCTTTTTGCTATGAACTTGTGGTTGGTCTGCAGTCAATTTATCTTCCATTTTTCACATCAACATACCAATTTACAAGTTCATCTTACTGGGATTTTTTTGGGCAAATTTATAAGGATTTCGGGTGATTATTTTTCTATAGATATGCTCATATTTCTATTCTAACAATTATTCTACATACAGTAAAAATGACCAGTAGGCAAAATCATTATTGTTAAAATAATCTAGTACTTGGAACTTAATAAAAACTTGAACTGAATGAAGTTAAATAATTTTTACTTTACAAATACAACTAAACCAACATTACTTTCCATGCCTCTCAAAGATAACTGTTTCTGAGGCTATGGGAAGTTGTTGTTTCACATCCTTTGACTTTTCTTATCTGCAGTGTCCTCATTTAAATACACACCGAGGAATGGCATGCTAGCAACTATGTTTATAATTGCAAACCCAGTATAAATTTTAGGCCCAAATGGACAGTATAACCAACCTGAACTCAGGTATCCCACTATCATTTTGTCAAAGTTCCAAATTCTCCCCATATTGGTAATTCATATTCTTTGAAGACTAGAAGGAACTGATTCTAATATGAACCTGGGGCCAAAACTCACAAACGCACAAGTTGACTAACTCGTGTGTTACATATATATATTCCAAGTGACTGTAATGCCAGAATGACCAGTTGCTTTGAGGCACACTGCGGCTGTGATTGGGCCCCCCAATGCCAATGAGGGGCAGGGACGGCTGGCCAACTGCCCATGGCCCCTTTTCCTTGGCCAGCCCCACCCCTGATCAGCCCCCGCCAGTCCAATCAGGGCCAGGGCTGGCTGGCCAACTTCCTGTGGCCCTCCCTGTCCCTTACTGGCTAGGCCCCAATTGGGGCAAGCCGGCCGGACACCACCCATACACGAATTCATGCACCAGGCCTCTAGTAAAATTATAAATATCACCTATAAATTGTTCTCTGTTATGCATATGTGGATATTTATATAGAAGAATGCTCCTTTATTTGGCTTTTTCCTCTCTATAGCCTTTATCACTACCTCACATTGCTCTCTCTCCCCCATCAGATTGGGCAGGAATTTTGCTTTCTTTGCTATGATATGCTCAGGACCTAGAATTGTGCCCGGCATGCTCCAGACACTTAGCAAATATGGAGAGCGAGTGAATGAATGACTATGTAGATGATGGATCTTGGTGAACACAATTTAGAACTTATCTGATTTAATACCTTCTTTATACAGATACAGAAATTAGGCTAAGGATAGCTTATTAAATTGATTTTCATTCCATTCATTTGTTACTCAATCCTCCTGTTCATCCATCACATATTTATTGAATATCTACTACTTCCGAACATATTATTAACTGATGACAGTACCACAAAGAAATAAAACTGAGACCCTGTGTTAAGGAAGGCCAATCTTAGCAGAAACAATAACTCCATGGACATCTCTATAGTTTGGGGAGAGGAGCAAGAAGGGGTGACATGTGCAAGTGGAGTGTTTAGACAGGAGAAAGCAAGTGATGACGAACATGAAGGAGGTTATAGGCAGATGATGAGCACTTGCCAAGACTTTGAGGCAGGAAAGGACGCGGCCCGTGTTGGGCACTCAGGTAATTCAGCATGAAGAGCACATGGAATAACTTGGGGAGGGAGAATACCTGTGGTTAGAGTGTGGATTATGGAGTCAGGATACCTGGATTCAAACCCTTACCCCATTGGTTAGAGTTCTGTAGCTTTGGGCAACTTGAGCTCTCAATGTCTTGATATCCTTATCTATAAAATGGAAATAATAGAACTTCCCTCCTATGATAATCTGGAGCACAGTTTAAAAGAAATACCATTGTGCTTTATACATAAGAGAAGCTTAACAAAAGCTTAGACCTAGTTTTATCATTATTACAATTAGACGCAAGACAAAATCGGCAAGGTTGGTTAGGTGAGACTGTAAAGAACTTGGCATTTGAATGTTATTCTGTATGCATTGGGCACCCCTGAGATGACTGTGAGTCAGAGAAAGAAATGTTTGGATTTTATTTTAGAGTGATGACCAAACAGAGGAAAGCCTTCCAAGAGGAAGCAGCAAAGGATTGAGAGCTGCTTGGAGGATGTCACTGGGCAATGGCATTGGGAGTGGAGAGAAGGCAGAGCCTTTGGAGAGAGTTCAGAGGTGGAACAGTATGGATGGGGGAGGGCTGTAAGGTTCCCAGCCTGGACAACTGCGTGCTTCAAACAAGGGTATTCTATTCACCTGGGTAGAGGAAAATTAGCATCTTTAGAGATTGCTTGGGATCACATTACAGAGTAGAGTTTAGCTTCTCAGAGCATGACCCCTGAGCTGACAGCATCTATATCACCTGGGAGTTTGTTAGAAATTCAGACTGTCCAGCCTCCGCCCTAGACCCTCTGAATAAAAATTTGCGTGTAGTCAGATCCCCAGGCGACAAGCATGCATATTAAAGTTAGAAAAGCACCGGCCTGCAGCTGGTTTTACAACCTCCGGCCCCCTGACCAAATCTGTCATTGTTGTTTTTAGCCTATGTGCTAAGAATGGCTTTCACTTTAAAAAAATATATTTTATTTGATTTGTTCCATCACCATTTATCCCCTCTTCCACCTCCACCTTCACCAATCACCACACTGTTGTCCATGAGTTTTCTCTCCTTTTCTTTCACGCACTCTACCCCCACTTCCCCCAGCTATCAGCCTGCTCTCTATCTATGGGTCTGTCTCTGATTTGCTTGGCTGTTCAGTTTGTTCATTAAATTCCACTTATGAGTGAAATAATATGGCACTTGTTGATTGAATCCCAGACAATGTTCATGGACGTGTGTTCTCAGGGGGGAGGTGAGAAGTTGCCACAGAGAATGGAAGACCCACAGACTAATAATATTTACCATGTAACTCTTTTTTTATTTTTATTCTTTTTTTATTACATAAAGATTTACAAAGATTAGTACATATATCTCTTTTTTCCCCTGCCCTTCCCCCAGCCTCCCCTACCCCTCAGTGTTTTGTGTCCATTGGTTATGCTTAAATGCATGCACAAAAGTCCTTTGGCTGATCTGTAACCGCCCCCCCCCCCACCATGTGACTCTTTACAGAGAGTTTTCTGGCCTCTGACATAGAGAAGGGGCTTGGAAGTTAGGAGGTCCTGGGTGCTAGTCCTACCACTGTTTTTATCAACACATGGTGACTGAAGTCTTTGTGCCTTGAGATTCCCTTCTTGTACAGTGAAGATATAATTTGTACCCCATGGGACCATCAAAATAAATAGAATAATGTATGTGTTGTGCTTATCCCAAAAGCCCAACACTGGGGAAGTGCTCAGAACACACTGGCTGTTAGTACCCAGAAGTGTTCACTGATGGCCATGGCATACCCCAGGTCTTTGCTTTAATGCTGCCTCTTTCTCAGCAGATTTCTTTCAAGCACCTCTCACTCAGCTGCTACCTTCTGAGTATCCCCTCTCAGTTACCTTGATTTCTGCCCGTGTTATCTAACTGATTTTAGAGGGATACCTAGCAATAAGGAAAATTGTTCCTTTATATCAGTAGTTAGGCCTGTCATGAATAACGATATTAATAACTAATAACCTACAATGTGATTAGATATTCGGGAGTCATTTATTTTGATATTTTTATGCCATCATAATGATTTTGTTTGCTATTCATTGTAACTCTTCTTTCAAGGCATAAATCAATGTTGTTTTATATTCTGGGCAGATGCTGTGTGTATTTTCAGAGGTTTGCCAGGGTGAAGAATTAACAGTTATTAACAGTAACACAAGCATGGGGTGTTCTGAACAGATTTTAAAAGCATCAATAAAGAAATCACTGCCACAGATAATTTTTCTTCCATTTTGAGGGAAAGCTGCAAATAGCCACACTTGTGTTTAGTACTTGAACCTAGATTTGAAATTACATTGAATGTGCATAAACATTTTTGTTGTCTCTCCCTTGAAGTATAACATTTTCTCAAAAGAAATACATATATTGTTTCTAAGAAAATGGGATGTTCCTGCCTTTTTACCTCTGCCTTTTCTTATTAGCCACACTCTGATATCTCTTCTAGCAAATACTGATATCCAGGAAGCTCGGTGCAAAGAGCAAGACCACAGCAAACTTGAGAATTTATATGCTGCGACTTCCTGGTTGTGAATATGATATTTGGGCTATAGTGTTAAATCTCAGATAATTTCCTCAGATGTTCAAGTATTGTGAATTTCCTCTCTTTAAGAGTTAGTCTTTAAGACTTTAAGAGTTAGAAAATACAGAAACTGACTCAGATTTCTCACAAGCTGTAATTATTACAAATGAAAAAGAACACGATATTGCCTCTTAATATAAAGCAATCTATTTTTTCACAACTTTGCAAGGATGTATATATATATTATTTATATTCTTAATCTTCATCTTATTTTGCATTGTTGATCAATAAACATAATATTTTAGATTGGCATTGACTAGAATTATGCTAAAATTATGTAACTATTGAGAATATTTTTTAAAAATATATTTTTATTGATTTCACAGAAGAAGGGACAGGGAGAAGAGATAGAAACATCAATGATGAGGGAAAATCATTGATCAGGCTACTGACTGCATGTACTCTCCTGGGATAGAGCTGCAACCCAGGCAAGTGCCCTAACTGGGAATCAGACCCTAACCTCCTGGCTCATAGGTTGACACTCAACCATTGAGCCACAACAGCCAGGCTTATTGAGAATATTTTAAACTTTCATTTAAACTTTGTCAAACACATTACTAGTATATATGAGCTCTTTCTAGACCTTAAGTTGTAAAACAGTATGGAATTCATTTATGTGAATCTCTAGAATTCATTTATGTGAAAGTATATTACATTTGAATTACTAATATTACAAAAGTGTCCAAAAAGCCTTTATAATAACCATGGCGTTCTCTCTCTCTCTCTCTCTCTCTCTCTCTCTCTCTCTCTCTCTCTCTCTCTCTCTCCATATGTATAAATTACTAATGTATGCCAGGAGCCAGCCTATTAGTAAATGTGCAATATATATGAAAATTGGGGATATTCCCACTATTAGCATTACTAAATAGCTAAAGCGGAAACGGGAAGCACACTTACTATCTGTACCACATTTAATTTAGTATGGTTAACTTGTTATGGCAATCAAATTGTCCCATGCTTTTCCTTCCCATCCTAGAAATACTAACATAGTAAGATATTGACAATGCAAATTTCAGCATGGTGGAGAAAGGTAGCCAGCAGCCATAAGGAATCCAAACTCCTGGCTGTGAAGTTGCTATGAAGAGTTAGAAAAATCCTGACGGGGGAGTCAGGTGGGTGAGTGAGGATGTGGTGGAAAAGAAAACAAAAAGCCTGATTTCAAAGGACATTAAATTGAATATTTCTTACTGGACAGTGTGGTCTTATGAAAAACCTTAGTAACAATGAATGTGCTGTTCTAATTGGAAGCACTTTTATCACAGAGGTGTCTGGAATACCATTGTATATTTCCACATGTGACAATGTAGCCTTGTGTTTTCTTCCTGGCACAACGCTCTTAGACTTTCCAACTTTGGACTGCGAAGTTGTTGGACAATTTGAATCCATTATAAAATGGCTACTCCTCGTTACCGAGTAATCCATTTGCAGACATTAGCCATGACATGGTCCTGAAAATGGAAACAACAGGTCATATCATACAACGTTCAGGGAAATGAAATCCTGGCGACATCACTGGGGCCATTACTCTGTACTTTAATGGCTGCATGATCTTTAAAGCATAGACTGGCTGTTAGAATAAAGGCGAGGAGCTCATCAGTCAAACACCTGCATCTAATGCCTGCAGAATTGTGTACTCTTTACGGTCAGGGCCAAAGCAACGTGGTCCCATAACAAAGTTCTCTCTGTTTCTGTAATATCATAACACTTTGTTCTGGGTGTCTACTCAGAGGTTTATTCCAAGCGAACAGCAGGGAGTTACTTAGAAATGCTGGAGTGCAGCATTGCAATTACAGCTGCCACAGATCGCCACTGACCAAACATGCCTTTGGAAAAGTACCATCATATTTCTTTTATGCACTTAATGAGTGCCTGCCCGATCCATTTAGCTTGTGACCTGCTTGGAAAAGCTCATAAGAGAGAAACGTGTTTTCTTCTAGTCCTGCCTAGTTCTATTTTCTTACTTACTACTTTTGGGAAGAGAGCTGAGATTCAGATGTCACACCAAGTTATAGCCAACTTTAATGGGGCCTGGTAGGTAGGCCGTAGGGAAGAAAGCAAGGTTATCTATCAAAATTTCACATAATGGGTAGAAATTTGCTTATCTGCAAGGATTTCTGCAGGACACAAATCTACATAGAATTTGTTTAATGAAAGGATGCTAATGAAGGGACTGCTTATGGAAGTGTGACCATGTAAAGAGAAGAGATACGCAGGTTAGGGCACAAGCAAAGCTGGAAATCTTCAGAGAGAAGTAACTTATCATGAAGCTAATCAAGCTTCTTCTTTAGGGTTCCTCACGTCATAGAGACAGGCTCCTTCCGAGGCCCTGAGAGGAGCCAGCAGTATGTTCTCATGGCCATGTCTTTTTAAATAAAATGTCCGCGTTTAATTATGCAAGTGGTGGAGTCCTTACAACTTGGATAGCACAATTTTGTGTCTTGCACTCTAAAATCAGTTGTTGTGTTTCCTAACAGTAGATTTTGAGAAGAATAAAATGCCACACGGTGTTTAAAGTTGTACTGCAGAACTTGGTTTGTACAACAGCCTCATTCAGAACAAATAACAGAACCCAGAGCATGACCATGGGCCAGAGGGCCCCAGGCAGCACATCGTGAAGGGGAGTGGAAGGAAGTGACCATGAGTTATAAACAGAATTGTTCAATCCACAGACACTTTCCAGACAAGAAACTACATTTCATCCCGAGCCTTCATTAATAGCTGTTCAAATATTTACACATATCACTGATGAATGAATATGAATGTTAGACTCCTGAAGCTGTGTCTTGGAGACGAAAGTAATGGCTTTCCTGGTGGGGCACAGGGAAAAGCATTTATTTTTCCTGAATGGGTTCTAGATTGAGATGCTTAAAATTACTCAACTAATAAACTGAGGTGGTTATAGTAGGATCATTACACTCCAGCTTTTTCTCCTACACTCTGACGTAGTTTTCTGGTGCCAGTTAAAAGGCGTCAGCTTTTCAGCTTCCCTGAGACTATTGCCCCATCATTGTACGTATCTCACTATTCCTTATTTGGGATATAGATCTTCAGGATCTATCTAAAGTCTGGGACTTATGAAGTGGAATGCATTTTGTTTTTATGTTTTGACCTTTATTTAAGAAACAACCTAATGTGTTGATGGTAAAGAATCCATTGATAATGTGGATCACCATTTCTCATGCTCTTAGGTTTCTGTCCATACTCCCTTGCCTCATGTTCCAGACCTTGCTCTTTTATGTTTGTTTTCTGGTAAAAATGAACAGCATGTAGTTCCTTGGAAGGGTTCCATGTAGGATTTTGTTTGTGCTGTTCCCTCGGCCTGGCACACCCTTCCCACTTCTAGTCACTCATCTAACTCCTACTTATTTTGATTCAGACCAGCATCCCTTATAAGAAATCATCCTTGATTCTCTGTATATTTTTATGTCATCATTCCCACATCACATATCACATCAAATCTGTGTGATCAATTCTGACTTCTGGACCTTAGCATTTTCTGAGTCAGGAAAAATGTCTCATTCTTATTAGTATTCAGCATGTGCAGAATGTGGCATGAAGCAGGTCATCAGTAAGTATTTGTTGAACTAAACACAGTTGTATAATTGTTAAAAAATGTGTTTTCTCCAAAGCAGGAAACATTGTAATCCTCAAGGTAGCTCTAGTGTCCTAGTTAAAACTTAGTCCAATGTATAAAATTTAATTATCTCTCTCTGATTAATTGGCTCCTGAGATGACTTTTGGATTTTGCCTGTGCTTGGGGTAAAATTAGACCAGTGTCTGCTTTATCGCACTAAGCTACCTGAAAGAGTAAGCTGTACTTTTTGTTAAGATTAAATTGCTGATTAGGTAATATCTTTTATATGAAATAGCAGAGAAGAAAAGTAACTCTGATTATCACTCTCATGCCAAGCTCACAGTAAGCTGACAATGACAATGTCCATTATCACGCTGGAGTTTCACACCTACTCTCTCATGCACTGAGAATAAGGGTCTTATTGTCATTTTTTAGCCACAGATTAAGTCATTTCCTCAAGGTCATCTTTCTGGAAGAAGCAGGAATTGAACCCTAGTCTTTCTGAGGCATGTCCAATGCTTTTTACTCATCATTCCAAGTTGTTTTGCAGCTCTGACAGTGAGCTCCATCATGATCAGGTATTCTTTTTACTTTCATGTGACCAATGCTTGCTACTTTATATAGCTTCATGTCACCTTGTGCATTGGGCAAATGCTGGAAATTTTCGTCAATTTAATGAGAGTCAGTTTTGGAGGTAGTATTGGATAAGAAAGAGTCTGAAGAAGAGGAGGAGAAAGAAATACTAGAGATTGATGATATATTCAATATGCAACTTCTCTTAGGGCAAGAAAATAGACTCTTTTGAAGATAAGTTTCTCAGGCAAGATTTATATCAGGATTCTTAAAGATGTATGAACTATATACCCTTCTAAGAAGTGGATTGGAAATCCACTTTTGGTCTATACCTATGATGAGTCAATTTGCCAATGAAGTGTTTTGGGGTTGAGCTATTTCCTATCTGCTTTTCTAAGTACCCGAGTGTTTTATACCTTGCCAGGCCTCATCCATTTCAGAGGAGAGTACTTTCAAAATGGGTTTCTGTCTAAGCTCAGTCACATTTTCAGTGCATGGTGAAATTCATTTGAATAATGCACTTTATTTTCTATGTGCTTTCAGCAGCACTGTGAGCATGGAAGGAAAACAAGGCGGATTAGTAGGGTAGCTGCAAAGTGAAAAAGATGCATTCGAGTGAGTGATGGCTTGTGGTTGTTTTTATTCCCCCACCTCTTGTGGGCACTTCCGAGGGTTTTATTAATGGGGGATGGGCCCTTGTCCTTGGATCCATATAAGGACACTTCACAACAAAAATTCTAAGCAAAGCAAACAAAACATCCCGAGACTTGCAAAGTCTAAAAAGGCCCAGGAAAATGGATTCCATTTGCTTAAAATGGTAGGGAGTTTGTTTACTGGATTAAGTGCGAAGTATGTTGATAGCAGATGGAGTGAGTGATCACATGACATATTTAAATGGTCTAAGGATAACCTCAATGTCCTGGTCAATGTTCCTTCTCGCGATTAATGCCAGTGCTAATTAACTGGCGCAAGTGTTTCTAGCCATATGGGAGATGTTGCTGAACACTGGCTGGCAGCCTCGATCCAGCCACTCCCTGTATGTAATTTAGTGCTTTGCTTGGTGCGTTGGGGCTTCCATAATGGAACAGCCCACCACAGAGAGAACGGTGGTTGCAAGTGTTATGCATGATGTTTCCTTTGTTTCTTTTGTGCACCTCATGCCAAACGTGGTTGAAATACTAGAAATTGTGTTGACTTTTTTGTGGGATAAGTGAAGCTGTACTTGGTCCCTACCTGAATGAAGGCACCTTGTGTCTCTGAGTGGTCTGTGAATTGATCTTTACCCTGATTTTCTAACAATGGGCAGCCTATTCAGAAATAATCATCATAGAGCCAGTGCTGGGCCATTCAGCTATCTATTTACCTTATGACCTGAAATATGAAGGAAGAATTAGTTTAGGCCAATAGAGAGTTTTGTGGTTTGGGAGACAGGTTCTGAGTCCACATCCAGCTATGATTCTACAGGAAGTGAGTGTGTAGGGGACAGAGTCCTGGATTTGGACTCTGTTAATTTGGGGGAGAATCCCACCCGTGTCCAACAGACTGCTCTACCAGGCTGCCACATGCCTGGTGTGTGGTGGACAGACCCAGACCCTGAGAATGTCAGCTCTTCTGTGGGACCTGAGAGGAGCTATGTCTCTGCATGTAATGTCTGTGAAATCTGATGGGGCAAGTCTTGACTTAGTGGGTATGGTTTCCTGTCTGTACCAAGAGATAGTAGGTGAGCGTTGGGGAGTGGGGCATAAGCAGACATTCTCTGCTGAATATGGGTTTGATCGGAGCAGTGGAGCAGTGTACAGACTCCAGGGTTACACTGACTGGGTTCCAATCCCAGCTCTGCTAATTAATAGTGGTGTGACCTTGGGCAGATGATCAGATTCTTCAAGTCTCCATTTTTCCTTCTGTTAAACAGTGATAATAATCACATCAGCCTTACAGAATTATTCTGAACATACAATGATCATCTATGTAGCACATTTAGCATAGCACAGTAGGCACACAGTCACGATTAGCTGCCAGTTTACATGTTAGTACCGGCAGGAACATCAGCTTCACTATTCATGGGTTCTGAACCCAAACCTTCCTTATCCCGAGTTCTCTGAAGGCGATTGCTCCAAGTTAGCTGGCACCGGGGAACCTCCGGTGGGGGGCGGGGGAGAGTAGATATTGTGAGACAGGGAATTGTCACATCAAGTATATTACATGCTTCAGTAGCCAGGGACTGATTAGTACAAATTGAATTTCGCACTAACCTGCCAGAGGCAGAGTGCACAATTGGGCTCCGTGTGTTCAGTGTGATTTTTGTAAGGAGATATTTACATGAGAGGTGCCATGTGAATATTAAAAAACAACAACCCTGTCTTTGTAGCAGTAAAAGAGCAAGATACATTCATAATACATATGTACACACACACACACACACACACACAAGCATATATATATATATAATTTTTAAGCCTCTCCACTGGGAAAGAAATATATACACCTGAAAATGATCTCAGACTTCTCAGACTTGAAGCTTGGAGTCTAGAATTCGCCCTGGAGAGAAACCAAAAAAGATAAAAGGAAAAAAAAAAGCAGGTATGCCTGTTCTCCTTCCCTGCTTGCCTGTCTGGGTTGCACGGCCCCTTCCCCGCTCCTCCTGCTAAGATTCTACTGTCCAGTTCGTGCCCCCCAGAGTGGGAAAGAATTTGCTGTGCTTTGAGCTTGAGCTGGGCACTGGGACACCCTCCTGCCCTGGATTTGTGGCCACACGATGCCATTCTTCAAGCGGGGCCATGCTTCTGCCCTCAGGCCTGGTACTCCGGCCATTGTTCAGCCAGCCCCGCGTTGGCTCGTGAGGGGCTCTGTTGGATGGAGAAGAAAAGGGAGTTTCTCCTTTGTGCCTTCATCCGCAGCTCTCTGCCGATGAAAATAGAACCTGCTTTCATCTTACTGGGCCCGACCAAGAGAGAGCTCCCAGACTGCGAGTCAGCATTTGCCCGCACGATTGTTTGGCAAAATCTATTTTTAAAGTCCATACATTCTCCTGGTAGACAAAATGGGTACCCTTTCTGGGGGGAGTGGGGAGGATATATATACCCCATGATGTACCATCACGTCCTGAAGTGAGAGCCATTCACACCTCTCCTCGCCCACTCTCTGTCTGGGAGCACATCCTAAAGATACCCATGTCAGGTTATGCAGCGGAGGGAGGGAGTGGGTTCTGCCCCCGCAGGAGGGAGGGCCTGGCCTGTCATCCTGTTACCGCCTCCAGCTGTTCTGGGCTGTGCGCCTACTGCATCTCCAGCCCTTTGTGACTCACATCTGCAGGTCACATGAGGCTGACCGTCATGCCATGTGCGTCACAGGCATTGGCAATACAAGCTCAGATATCAGGTTAGGCTTCCTTTGGCCCGTGGATCCTCTTTCTATGCAGTGGGAGCAGATTAGGAAGGCTTGGTGAGAGTTTTATTAGTCAGGAGCCTTAATACAAACCAACCTGGGGACTGGACTTGGGGATGATGAAAGGGCCCAGAGTGATGGAAAGATATAAAAGGCAGGCTTTGCGCCTCTCAGCAGTGTGTCCTACACATCCCTAACTCAGTGCTTTTGCTGACACTGTCCCTCCTGCTAGGACTACCCGCTCCATTCACTCTATCCCCAACTGGTATCTCATAGACTCATCCTCTCCTTTCGCTCAAATTATGTCGGGATGATGCCTCTTCCGGTCACTTGTTTGCTCTTCAGAGGTCATGTTCAGGCATCTTTGATATTGCTTGACTGAGTGGTTCTTCAACATTTCTGCAATGATTCTGCCCTTGTGTTTGCAGCTAGATTATCCAGTACTTGGAGGACAGGTAATATCCTATGTGTCTTTGCTTTTGTATCCCCAGTATATGGGTATCACGTGCTTCTTTTCTTTGTTGTTAATCTTTTAATAAGTATAATGTCTTTTAATTATCTAAAACTAGGAATAGAGATAAGCAAAAATAAATGTAAAGTAATTGAGAGTCCACATGTGAAAATGGTGATCATTGTTCACTTTAAGTGTATAACCTCTAATACATGTACTTTCAATCGCTCTATCTGGGTTTCAGAGAGCCAGAGAGTTGTTGGGAGGAGAGAACAATGTTTCTGCATATTAACCCCTGAATCCTCAGAACAAATTTATGGGGTATGTGCAATGATTATCTTTGCTTTAAAGATGAAGAAACTGAGGCTCAGACCTGTGAACTGACTTGCCCAGGCCATATAGCTAATATAGGATAGAGCATGATATATGTAGTATTTTGTAATTTACTTTTTTTACAGTTGACAGGATGGTAGCTTATTCATTTATTTAAGAGGCATGTATTAAGTGCCTAATGTGTGGGGTGCATAGTGTTAGGAGAATTTTGCAATACATAGAATCAGCCTCTGCTCTCATAAAGCAGGAAGGAGACAGCTGAAAAATCAAATACCTGTGACCCCTGCTCTGTGTTGGAGAAGTTCGGGGCATGGTGGGGGCATACAGTAGCATCTAACCTAACCTCAAAGTGATGCAAATATTTATTTATCATCATTGTTCATGACTGTGTTATTTCACATAAACCTCTTATTTTAGAATAGTTTTAGATTTATGGAAAACTTGTAAAGATGGCTCAGAGAATCCCCACATACCTTATGCCCAGTCTCAACTAATCGAATGTCTGATGTTGTGCAACTAATGGGCCACAATAAATACACTACGATTAACTAAGCTCTATACTCTAATGAGATTTTGTTACTTTTCCCCTAATATCCTTTTTCTGTTCCAGGGTCCCAACCAGGACACATCATCACATTTACTCCCCATGTCTCTTTTTTATTTAAAATATATTTTATTGATTTTTTACAGAGAGGAAGGGAGAGGGATAGAGAATTAGAAATATTGATGAAAGAGAAACATTGACCAGCTGCCTCCTACACACCCCCTACTGGGGATGTACCCAAGGGCACAACCAAGGTACATGCCCTTGACTGGAATCGAACCTGGGACCTTTCAGTCTACAGGCCGATGCTCTATCCGCTGGGCCAAACCGGTTAGGGCCCCATGTCTCTTTAGGCTTCTCTAGGCTGTGACTGCTTCCCAGACTTTCCTTGCTCTTTATGAACTTGGCAGTTTTGCAGAGTACTAGTCAGGAATTTTATAAAATATGCCTCATTTGGGATTGGCCTGATGCTTCTCTCATGATTAGACTGGGGTTATGGAGTTTGGGGAAGAAGCCACATCATGTCAAGAGTGCATGCTATGGACCTCAATTATGATGAGGTTAACCTTGATCGCCTGGCTGAGGTCTGTATGTCAGATTTCTCCCTACCCCAAATGTCAGAGTATACTCTTTAGAAACAGGTCATTAAGTATAGCTCACACTTAAGGGGTGGGAAGGTAGGTTCCACTTCCTTAAGCGGGGAGTGTGATTGCATCTTCACACTGCATGGGTGCTCCACAATCCATTTCCTCACGGCCCTACTGATAGACATTGATGTTCTCGCATTCATATCAACTGTTAAAGCGATGCCACATGCATATCCTTTATAAATATTCTGAGCCCCTCAAATTACTTTCTTTAGAATGAACTCCTCTATGTAAATTTGGATCAATGGGTAGGCATTTTTTAAAAGGCTTAAATTTGTATTGATAAATTACTTTCTAAAGAGCTAATACCTATTTGCACTGGTGAGTATTAACTTCACTGGAGCATAGCAATGTTGTGTATTATTCCTTTTAATCAATGATAATTTGATAAACAGAGAATTTAAGCATGTGGTCATGTAATGGATATATGATTCATAGAGGGATATAGAGTCCAAGTTCTATTTTGACTGAGAAATCATAATCACTTCCTTATTTTACAATAGAACAAACTCAGATTGACTAAAATGTTCATTCAATGGGTATTTATCAGACCATGTTCTAGATGGATAAACAGTTCCTACTCCTAAGGATACTTCACCTAGAGATAAAGGCAATATAACAAAGCACAAATTATTCCTTCACCTCCGGTGCTACTTACAGTTCAAATTGTACTTACATTTATTCCAATAAAAATTCACAAAATACCTTTTGCAACTATCTCTATGACTTTTCATGCTGAAAAAAAAAATGAAGATTGCTTGAAATAGTTCTGTAGTGCTAACATTTATTTAACATGAATTTTAGAGACCTACATAGATGGAGAGGTTATTGGTGCATGAAGGAACCTACACTCTAAATAGAAATTGTTTATGTAAATATTGGACTCTGAACAGTTCTTCACTGAGGAAACCTGCCATTGTGAGTTCACAGATGCCAAGTGGGAGGTGATTATGAAAGAATTATGAATTCCAACATGTAGTGTTATATGCATCTAAGTTTAGATTCCCAAATGGACCAATTTACTATTACTAAATGCATGAGCACTAAATGGGATATGTGAAAACAGCCTCACAGATTCAATCAGTTTGGACGTGAATTTTAAATAAATAGCAGCAATGTGGGTATTTCAACAGACTGACTTTTGTCCTAAATCCTATACTTATTTAGGATCATCTTTTTTGTTGTTGTTGTTAATCCTCACCCGAGGATATTTTTCCATTGATTTTTAGGAAGAATAGAAGAGATAGGGAAAGACAGAGAGAAACATCCATGTTAGAGAAACACATTGATTGGCTGTCTCATGCAGAAGCCCTGACTAGGGCCGGGGCTGGGGAAAAGCCTGCAACCAAGGTACTTGCCCTTGACCAGAATCAAACCCGAGACCCTTTAGTCTATAGGCTGACGCTCTATTCACTGAGCCAAACCAGCTAGGGCTAGGATCACCTTAATGTACTATATCTATCTTGGTTACCAGAGCAAAAGAGAAAGATTCTGTGAGTATTAACAGCAAAATCCATGGGCTCTGTTGAATCTGAACATGGAGAATTGATAAGAAATTGGAAATCATTTGGATACAATAAAAATATAAATATTGATACTAATTCCTTCCCCAGAGGGACATTTTTAGCTGTTATTCAGTGAATTCAATTACCTATTCATCTTATTGCTCCTCAGTTCCTTGTTTATGCCAAAGAGAATTAAGCTGTTGATGGAATTGTTTTAGAGTATACTTGTTTTATAGGAGGGAAAGAGATAAACTTTGAAATTCATTTCATTAAGGTAAAAAATCCATAAGATTCTCCTCTTCTTTCTCCTCTGGCTTTTCTTTGTCTTTTCCTTTTGCCTTTTGAACATTCAGTCTTCTGCAATAGAAAAATTATATTTGCTCATAAAGTATGTGATATTGTTGACTTAATGAGTTAAAGTTTTTGTCCAGCATTTGGTAAGGTGGACAAAATTGTGACCATTTCTGAAACAATGGCAGTTTTTAGATACCAATTCCAATTAGCATCATTCTTTTTTTTTAGGCTCTTTTTTAAAAAATCTTTATTGTTCAGATTATTACAGTTGTTCCTCTTTATCCCCCCATAGCTCCCCTCCTCCCAGTCCCCCCCCACCCTCTGTCCTTCCCTCCTCCTGCTGTTCTCATCTGTAGGTGTACGATTATTGTCCAGTCTCTTCTCACACCCCCAACACCCTTTCCCCCCTGAAAATTGTCAGTCCAATCCCTTTCTATGCCTCTGATTCTATTCTATTCACCTGTTTATTCTGTTCATCATATTTTTTATTCACTTGATTTTTAGATTCACTTGTTGATAGATATGTATTTGTTGTTCATAATTTTATCTTTACTTTTTCTTCTTCCTCTTCTCAAAGGATACCTTTCAGCATTTCATATAATACTGGTTGGGTGGTGATGAACTCCTTTAGCTTTTTTTTTGTCTGTGAAGCTCTTTATCTGACCCTCAATTCTGAATGATAGCTTTGCTGGGTAAAGTAATCTTGGCTGTAGTTTCTTGCTATTCATCACTTCGAATATTTCTTGCCACTCCCTTCTGGCCTGCAAAGTTTCTGTTGAGAAATCGACTGACAGACGTATGGGTGCCTCCTTGTAGGTAACTGACTGCTTTTCGCTTGCTGCTTTCAAAATTCTATCCTTGTCTTTTGCCTTTGGCATTTTAATTATGATGTGTCTTGGTGTGGTCCTCTTTGGGTTCCTTTTGTTTGGGATTCTCTGTGCTTCCTGGACTTGGAAGTCTATTTCTTTTACCAGGTAGGGGAAGTTTTCTGACAATATTTCTTTAAATATGTTTTCAATATCTTGGTCTCTCTCTTCTTCTGGCACCCCTATAATTCTGATGTTGGTACGCTTGAAGTTGTCCCAGAGGCTCCTAACACTGTCTTCATATTTTTGGACTATTTTTTCTTTTTGCTTATCCATTTGGGTATTTTTTGCTTCTTCGTATTTCAATTCTTTGACTTGATTCTTGCGTTCCTCTAATCTGTTGTTGGATCTCTGTATAGTATTCTTTATTTAGTCAGAGTATGCTTAATTTCTAGTTGGTCCTTTTTCACATCCTCGAGGGACTCACTAGATTTATTGAGAGTCTCACTAAATTTATCGGCAGTTTCTAGAAAATTCTTGAAAAACCGTAAAACCATGGTTTTGAACACTATATCCAGTCATTTGCTTTCCTCCATTTCTGTCATTTGTGATCTGTTTCTTTGTCTCTGCATTTTGGCTGCTTCCCTGGGTTGATAGAGTGGCTTTCTGTGTTAGGTGATCACTGAGAGGAAATGACCTCCAAGCCACTTGGTTATGCGAATCAGCTGTGTCTACAGTGGGAGGACTTCTGTGCTGGAGACACCCTTATGGGGCAAGAATTGTTTCAGTGGGGCTTTGGTACAAGACCCCTAGGCAAGCTGGCACTTGTATCTCCAAGGAAGTGCTATTTTTAGCTTCTGCCTGGGGCTTCCTAGCCTTTTATATGCAAAAGCCTCTGCACACAGCTTGGGTGGGGTGGGGTCTCGGGGAGTCTACAGGGTGGAGCAACCAGCTATGGCTGATTCTCAGCCCTGTCCTAAGAGGCACCGGGTCTCAAGCCGCTCTGGAGTTTCTCCCGGTGCCCGACAGTGCCCGACAGTCCAGCTCCTCCCCGTATGGTTCTGATTCCCCAGAAACTCACCTGGAACTGGAGTTCAGAGCCATTGGGAGCTTGTGCCTCCCTTGGTACGAAATGCTGCCAGCCCTTTCCGCGAGCCCCTTCGCGCACGCCTCCGTACCTCTGCACTTTATTTCTGCACCTCCTCTGAGTCTCAGTCTCTTTATAGTTGTAGAATTTCCACTCAGCCAGCCTTCCTGTGGGTCTGGGTGGTGTCCATTTTTTCTTTTCGTTGTTGTTTTAAAATAGTTGTGCATGGCCGCAATTCCGATGTTCACCTATGCTACCATCTTGTTTGTCTCCCCCCCCCCCCCCCAATTAGCATCATTCTTAGTAATCCAGGTAAGCAGGAATGGTATTTTAGTTATTCTCTGTAATGTAATTGTCATGGTGGTCAGTGTTGTGGCTTGGGTGCATTCAATGAGTTTCTTTAGTGACGATGACTAGGATGTATCCAGGGAAATAATACTTGAGAGAATCAATGAATATGAATCCACTTAGTGTGCCCTAGGACTGTGTGTGACCCCATAAAGCTAGAATGGTCTTACATCAGAATTACCATTGTAAAAAGAAATACCAGATGCCCTCTGACATAGAAATCAGTCACCAGGGCCATTCTCCATTCACAAAATGAGTATGTGTGAAGTGAAATGGAATATATATCCTATCTGTGGACTTTATAACTCCCTGCAGGTACAAGGTGAAAGGTGGACCATTGTTTCCATTTTAGAAGGTAATTCGGAAACACTTGGTTTATATCTGGGACCCATCTGGTCCTATTGGATGGGTTTCTCACTCCTACCTGTAAATTGTATCTTTACTTTTTCTTACAAAATAGTGTGGATAAGTTAATTCATATTAGACATAAGGCATTGAAAACCATCTATTTCCTGTGATTTAGAGTTCTGGTTTTGCCAAGGTCTCTGTTTAACATACAATAATTTTATGAGACATCCTAGCTGAAGCTACATGTTAGCCTCTAGTTAGGGGACACAACATCTGGTGCTTTAGACTTCATAGTGAGTTGAGTTGTGATCTAGAGTCTGGAGAGGAATAATCTGATTCTGAATCTAAGGCTTTTAAGTAGTAAGCAACCAGGAAGGCCCCAGGCTGACCAGAACTGAGTCTTTGTGAAGCCTGCTTCTGGTTTGTTAGTCCATAAAACAAGATAATTCATGAACTGACTACAAAACAAGAGCAACATTACCAACACACACACAGTTATGAAATAAATATATCGCATGGGTTAATGGAATTGAATGGTTTCCTCTTTGTCAATGTCATCTTGTTTCATTTTGCTGCTCTTACTGACCATACAATTGCTATTCATATGATATTACTAGGGGCCCAGTGCACAAATTTATGCACCTTGAAAGGAACTGTGGGCCGCCAGACTGCAGTAGGCAGGGCACAGGAAAAGATCTTGGCCCATCCTCTGTGCCCCCACCTGGCCCCTCCTGCCTCGGCCCCACTCCCGCCACCACTGCGGCTCCCATGTGCTGAAGGTGCCAGCCCCGCCTGCATCTGATGATGGCACAGAGTGATTGGGGCCGGTGCCAGCAATGGGTACAAATGGTGGTGGCTGCTGCCCCGATGGCCCCTCAGGAGCAGAGGGAGGTGGAGAAGCCTTCATGGGCAATCAGGACCCGCAGCCACTGCTCACACCTGCTGATGGTGCTGAGGGATCTGGACTGGCACCAGATACTGGCAATGGATGCAAGCAGCGGCTCTGGTGCTGACGGGCTGTGAGTGAAGCCGTCACTAGCAGTGGGTGTGAGAGGTGGCTGCTGGCCCTGATCACCTCTCAGGAGCAGGGGTATGTGGAGAAGTCCTGAGGGGCAATTGGGGGCAATCTCAGCAGATGCAAGCAGCGGCTCCAGCATCGACAGTGGGTGCAAGTGGGGCCAGTGCTGGGCAGGACCACAGTGTGTGGGAGCAAAAAATTTTCAGTAATCAACAGAGGCTGGTCCTGATGACAGCGACTGGCATCCTTCCTTGGTCTGGTGCCCCCACTCACCTGCTCCACCATCCTGCTGCAACTGACACCTGCCACATTCTGCACCCGCCCCCTGGTGGTCAGTGCAAGTCGAATGGTTATTTGGTTGTTCAATTGTTCCTCGGGTCTATTTACATATTAGGGTTATATATATATATATATATATATATATATATATATATACACATATATATATATATGCAAGCAGCAGCTCAGTGAAGATGACATGTTCCTTTCTTATTGTTTTTTAACATGAGAACAGGAGCTATAGCATATTCACAAATGGAAATAGAAAATGTGCTTTATCCTGCCCTCCCTTCTTTGACAAGTGCCTGTTGGTGTCACCTGAGAAATTTCAACTCATTTTTTAAAGACTTAAATGAACTGTCACCACCTCCTGGAAGCTTCCCTGGAGCTAAAGGGCAGTATTGGCACTTTCCTCTACCATGTCCCATGTAGAAACCTTCCATAGTTCTCTGTTATAAGATGGAATTTATTACACAGCTGCAGCTATTTATTTAATGTCACTTGAGTACCTCAAGGTAGAAATGGTATTCTTTCACCTCTGTGGATAAACAGAGGAGTACATGGCAAAACAGGCATTTAACACATGTTTAGTAACATGAATTCCTGAGTGAAGAGAGACCCCCCTCCACACACACATGCACACACACACAATCTTTATAGGTTCTGGTAAATTAATGATTGTATTTTAAAAATTTGGACCAATAAGGAGAGGTTTGAGGACTTGCAGTTCTAGGAACGATTCGGGATGTAAAAAGAGACACTTTCAAATGCATAGAAATATATGCAGATTCCGACCACTTCCAAGTGAGGGAAGATGAGAGGAGATAATTTAAATTAATGAGAGTGCTCCCCCCCTTGTTGTTAAGAGGTTGCTATTTTTAAAGAAAGATTAGACTTTGAAGGTTCTTGTTCTGTCCTTTCCCTTATTAGTCGTGTGTCTTTGAACCTCAGTGTTTTCACAGGTAAAACTAGGGTAATAGCAATGTCTTTCAGAGCTGTCATGAGAGTTAAATGATAATGTCGTATGTAAAGTCCCCAGCATTAATGTCTGCACATAGGTGGCTAATGATAGCCATCATTAGTGTTGAAGTGAGGATCTCTCTAACTCTGAGGTTTGTGGCATTTATTAGTGAGCTACTCCTGATCCTTTCCCTATCTCTAGTTTTAGGTCAGGGTAGAAATTCATTTCCCAGAAACATTCACAGCAAAATCTCTGAGAGTCCGTACCGCCATAGAGTCCTGTGACCATGAAAATGGTTGAAATGTGCTTCAAATACATTAAGAAGATATATATATATATATATATATATATATATATATATATATATATGGTTACTTTTTAAAGATTCTTCGACCTAGACGGCAATAAGGTGAGGCACACATTTCTGAGGCTTCTACTTGCATTTATGCATTATTTTTGCCCATCTGTCAATGAATTAGTCTTTAATTTAGGCTGAGCCATTTCAAAACAAACATATTTGGAAACAGCACAGAAGAAATGTCATTACAGATTTTAATATGTTTACTATTCTTTATTTTGGGGGATTTTGATATGCAAAATTCCTATTGAAATGCAGAGGATGTTGCCACCATTGATTTGAGAGCTAAAAATAAGATGTAGCCATATTTCCCTCCCCCCACCTCCCCATTTGAGTAATTGTATGGTACAGAGCTAAATGACAAGGAAAATAGAATTCTAAAAAGCAACACTGGGTAAGCTGCCCTGACCAGGCAATCATCACCATGGACCCCATCCAGCCTAAAATAGCCTTGATGAACTTCTGAGCAAGAGCAGCTGTGGAGCCTTCTCTCTGACTCCAAGGGTTCATCCACGGGGGCAGCCACAGGATGCCTTCTAGCTGCCAAAGGCTGACCTTTGCTGGGCAGCAGACACACTGTCTCCTCACAGCTCTGACTTCTCCTATATGGAAATGATGTCCTAGGGGCTCGAAGGAATGTGCACTTCCCAGACATTGTCTCTCCCCACTCCTCTGGCCCTTGTCTCTAACCCCCTTGCTGAAATCTCCTTGTTTTTATTTTTATTTTTTTCTTCTTTTGATGTGATTCTTACCTAATGAAAGGGGTCATGATAGTACTGCTCCCTGATGTGTCCTTCTCTACTTCTTTGCCCCTTACACTCACATTCATTGTTTCATTATTTCTGGTGTTTTACACCTGACATCTTCAGGGAGG
>PVJC01000677.1:0-113435 GCA_004026665.1 Murina feae | reverse complement strand
GTATCATGCCAACCTGTTGGCAAGGTTTTTAAAAACAATGTACTCTTCAGGGCAATGCAACCAACTAAAGTTTTTATTGGTTCATTTTTTTCACCCTCGTCCATGACATGCAGTTTAGAGTGGATATTGTCCCAGTTACTCAGCGGTGATGTGTAATCAATGTGCTCAGCAGCCACTCCGTCATGTGGGAGAAAACAACACTGAGAGTCTTTGATCTTACAATGTTTGGTCAGCTAGCAATTTACAGAAATGATGAAAAGAGAAAAAAAGCAAAAACAAAAATAGAAGCAGACCCTCTGAAGTTTTTGTTTTTTGTTGGTACTTTGCCTACGCCAGATTTTTTTGCTGATATATTAGGCTTAGAAAAGGTAAATGGTTTAGAAAACATGACTGACCAGAAGTTCTACTGCTGACATTTTGATACATAAGAGAAACAGTCATTTCCCCCCTGTCTTCCCCTCTACTGAAAATTGTCATATGATTAAAAAAATTCCAGTTGTTCGTAACATAAAATCATGAAATAGGCATGTTTATGAGATATTGGCACACTGCTAATTAAGATTCGCAAAAAGAGATTTGACATTGAACTGGAAAACTTTAAAACTTGAAGGAATCTTAAAGAACATCTATGCAAAACTTCTTATCTTTGTCCCCATTCTGTCAAGGAGAAAACTGAGACCTTAGGAGGGGTGATGGCTGTCCTAGTTCACAGCGCAAGATCATTGTCTGATGCTTATGACTTTCAGATTTGTTTTACCTAATGATAGAATTTTAGGGTTGTGATAAGACAAGCCAGTATGGGAATATTTTGGAGGGCAAGGTAGGATGAAGAGAGGCACACCTTTTCTAAAATACTTGTGGAGCACTAAATAAAATAGCCAAGAAAACCCTCTGAAACAAGAACAATGGTGGGGGTGGAGGGAGGTGGGGAAGAACTAACTGCACTAGATATTAAAATATATTGTAAGAAGAAAAAGGGGGGGGGGAGGAAGAGGAAGAGGAGGAGAACAATAAAATGGCAATAAATACATATCTATATAGTCTCACTCAGAATGCACAATGCCTATTTAAATAAATTGTTGAGTCATCAACAATTTACTCTAAAAAATCAAAATAAATGAACAAGGAATCTGGTGAACATAATTAACTGATGAATAAAATAGAACCAGAAGCATGGAAACATAGGTCAGGCTGACAAATCTCAGAAGGAAGTGGGAGGAGGGAAGGAAGAGATTAATCAAAGAACTTACATGCATTCATGCATTACCTATGGACACAGACAATAGGGTGGCGAAAGCCTGGAGTGGAGTGGGATCTGGGTGAAAGGGGGAAATGGGGAACATCTGTAATACTCTGAACAATAAAGATGTTTTAAAAAATGATAAAAATAATATATTGTAGAGTTTTACTAATTAAAACATGTGGTACTGGTTCATAGACATATAAACCACAGAACATACTAGATCCAAATATATATAGAAGTTTAGTATATGACAAAGGCATTTCACATAAGCAGGGAAAAAGTAGTCTATTTAACAAATGGTGTTGGAACCACTGGTCATCCATCTTAAACATAATACAGAATTGAATGTTAAAAAAGAAACTTTAAAATTCTACAAAAATAAAAAAATACTGAATGCCTTTAGACCTTGGTGTGGAGAAAGACTTTCTAGTATAATACAAAATCTGGAGGCAATACAAAAAGAAAGGACTAAAAAGTAAAACTACATAAAAAGGAAGAATTTTTTTATGGATGCATCATGTAGAGGGCTAAAAGATAAAAGAAAATTTGGTGAAAATATTATCAGAGTAATATACCTAATATGGAAGAACTCCTAGATGATATATATTAAAAAAACTCAATAGAAAAATACTCAGAAGATATGAACAGAGGTTATACAACAAAGACAATAAAAGGACCCAAATATATTAAAAAGATATTCTATGTCACTCATATTAATTAAAATATAAATTATACATTTACTGAAACATACTTTTATAATTTATAGAGTTGACAAAAATTCCCAAGTTCAATGACACCCTTGTGTTAGTGAGTCTTTGAGAAACAAGCACTTTTTAAGCAAATACTTCATTTGATACTGAGAAAGTTAGGACAATTTAAGAAGTTTTCTCAAAATTGCAAATGCATTTATCCTCTGCCCTTTTGAGTAATTCTTGTGGGCTCTTCTATCTATAGCCTCACTCAGAATATGCAATGCCTATATAAACTTGAGTCATTACTATAGCTACATTTACCTGTTTATATATTTAACAAATTTTAGATATTTGTGGACAATAATAAAAGTGTTGAAATAAGTTGACTGATTAAATAAACCATGGGATAGACATGAAATAGAACATTATGCAGCCATGAAAAAAGTCTGAAGAAACTCTTTGTATACTGAAATGGAACAACCTTTAAGAAATATTGATAAGAAAAGAAGCAGAATGCAGAACATTGCGTTTGGTTGGCTGCCTGTCTTTTTGTAAATTGGTGGGAGTTGGGGGAGAATATATATCTAAATTTATTTGCTTAAGGATAAAAAAAGTTTAGACTTACAAGGAAGTCATTATAATGGATACTTGTGATGGCTAGTAGTAGATTAGGAACTGGGAGGATGGGGGAATAGGAAGAAATCTTTTCCATGTGTACTTTTGTAAAAATATAAGGAACAGTGGAATGTATTACCTTTTCAAATAACTAAATGACCAAAAGAGGGAAAATATACCACAGACCCTCTGCACCAGTCAGGGTCCCAATAGAGAAACCAAATTGTAGAATACATATATAAAGTGTTTTAATGAAGAAAATTGGCTTACATACTGGGAAGTAGTTGGGCAAGTCTGAAATCTACAGGTGAGTTCGTCAGGAAGGGCTGGCTGGAAACTCTGTCAGGCGCCGACGTGCAGAATTACTTCTTTCTCAGGGAAACCTTATTTCTACTCACTGTTTCAATTTATTGGATTGGTCAATCCACAGTATGGAGGATAATCTCCTTTATTTAAAGTCAGCGGATTATAGGTGTAAACATATCTATGAAATATCTTCATTACAATAATTAGTTTAGTGCTTGATTGAATAACGGGGCTGTAGTCTCGCCAAGTTGACACATACAACTGACCATCACACTCTTCCTCTCACATGCAGTTTGGGATTAATGACATGACAAAGTTTGAACATATATATTGAACATGACAGAAAAATAGATTGCTTTTTCTGGATTTTCTGGGGCAATCCCAGAGTCAAATATCATTTATCAAACTTAAGACACTATTGATTGTAAGACACACCATTGTTTTTTTCTATCACTAGTAAAGAAGAAACAACAACACACAAAACTGCCACCAGCTAAACTGATATGACATCCTCATTTCAGTGATGTTAAAATAATAAAATGTGTATATTAGAATTGATGGAAACAGTCTACTTTCTGCTCTTGTTAGACCGTGTGCAGCTAGAACCATGTGTCAGACCAGTTTCCATTTTGATTCAGAAAATATGATCACATTACATATAACACATGTTTTTGGATTGTTTACACCGCTGTCTGGGTCAAGAACTGAAATTTAGCCCTGTGTAGAGTTTGTAGAAGTACCTCCAAAGGTTGGATGGGGTTGGAAAACTTTCTGAATGGAGAGTGGAGGTTGAGAGAGGAGTCCATTTCCCTGGCTCCTTCTTGCCCTCCTTCCTCCACTTCCACCTGAAGCAGGCAGGATGACAACAGTAGTCTGTACCATTGTTGGTCCCTCATGCTGAGAATACCCCTAGCTGGTCACTGGTATATTTGCTTTTCTTACTTTCTTTTCTTCCTCTTTGATAATCAGAGAGTTCAGGCGGAGGCCAACCTGAGATATTTCATAGACTGAGCTTAAATATTAAGAGATTGCTTTTATTTCATGATGACTAAAGGAGTGTACAGTTTTTTATTCAACTGCTTTTGAAGTATACTAGCTTGTAATTTAGTTTAACTTTAGGCCATCAGGGTGACAAAGCCTGCCTGCTGTCCAATTTAGAGTTACAGAGAAAAAATTGGGGTGCCATGATTCTTATCCAGTGAGAAGAAAAATGACATCTGGAACCCAGCTGTGTCATCATAATTGGCGAGAGTGACCTACACGCTCTCAGGGAGTGGGTGGCCAGTCCTTCTATTTGCCAGGGCCGAAATTTCAATTGCCATTATGAGTTGGAACTCTTATGTGTAGCAAATGTTTAAACAACCTTGGGTGTAGCCTACTGTTTGTAGAAAACTGGCTCTGATTCCTAACTTCAAAGGGGCCAAAAAGCCATGTGAGAACCATGCTTTGTTCAGCATAATTCACTAATCTTGCTGAACCCTGTTTTATCATACTTTATGGAGTCCACAAAGGAATCTTGGTATTGATACAATGGGCTCAATGAAGTAAAACATAGTATAGACTGCCTTAAGACTCCATTAGCGGGAATATAGTGCTGAAAAAAGATTAGCCCACTTTTATTCAAACTGATAGCAAAAATATAAAGAAAGATAAAAATGTAAAAACAACTGAATCATTTTTATATCTAAATATCTAGGAAATAATTTAGGATATATTATTTGTACTGCTTAAAAATGACACCATAAGCTCTTTGTGCTTTGAAACTTGCCTCTTTCTTTATTGGCTTTCTTTTTTCTGAAACACAAACTATAAACAATTTTAATGCTAAATTTCCTACCTAATTTGTCAACCACTAGATATATTATTGTAGATATGTTGTCACAAAAAGAAAACAAAACCCTTAAAGGAGCAGGAATAAGTACACTTCAAACATCAGTACTTCTGAGAACAGCTGTTAATATCTATTGTGTTGAAAATCTACTTAAAATGTACAGGTGCATACAATGGCCTCATAGCAGCTCAAGGAGCCCTTTTGTGTCCAACTTACAAAGTCATATAAATGCATAAAGGGCAGTATTGTTTTTCAAAAATATTTTTCATATTGAAGGTACTAGAAAAAATAGAACAAAATAATAGCTAAAGGCCCAAGGCTTTTCCATATAAAAGAGTAAAAGGTAATTTATAAAAGAACCTAGGAGCTGATGAACTTTGACACATTTCATTATTTTTGACAAAATCCTTTCATGATGCCTCTGATTTTATTGTGAACTCTTATTTCACCCTTACCTTCCAAAGTATAGTTCTGAAATGTGTACAATTTAGGAGATACAATTATGAGTGGGCTATTTAAAGTAAGTCTGCTACTTGAAAAGGAAGGGTGCTTATTCAATGAAAGTATTTATTGGGCCATATTCTATGTATAAGACATTGTCTTTGGGCTGTGCAAGTTGCAAAGATGAATAAGATATAGTCTGGGTCCTTTGGAAGCTTACAGAAGACAAAAGAGAGAAAACTGTAAAAGTAATCACTCCATGTAAAAATAATTACTCAAAAATAAAAAGCAAGAATGCAAGAATAGATGTAATTCTTCCTTATGAATTCAGCTTCTTTCTCTTTTCAGAGTTGAAAGTTGGGCATAACCCTGCCTCCTCACCTCCCCCCCCCACTCACATTGTCAATATCAATATTGGAGCCTTCCATTAGCCAAACCTGGATTCCAAGTAATAACTTGCTGTTTCTCCCAGTTTTCAGTAGTGCTTAGAGAACAAATGAGCAGACTTCTAATTAAATGCATGTGTTAGGGTCTTTTTTATTTCTTCCCACCTAAGCCATTCTTTTCAGCAAAAGCTAGTAGTACTAATAAGAATTTATGTCAGTGCATTGTATCAGTTACAATTTGATTGTTATCTATAGTTGTAGAGACCCCATTAGGTTTTGATTCTAGAAAGCTTTTGAAAAATATGAAACTTGAGGAAGAGATGGGTAATTAGTTTACTAGAGATGATTCAGCTAATTTTCTGTTGCTGGTTATGGAATCAGGCATGCAATGGCGAAATGTTGACTTGAGAACCACAGGGATGTGGTTGTAGTGAGGTTAGAGGAGGAGAAGGGCCAACAGGCCCAGAGCAGCAAGAGGACTTCAGTTACCTGCAGGATGGATCATTGCCTTGTGGGGAGGATGCAGACTCTGGAGTCAGACACACTGGGCTTGAAGCTAGTTTGTTGTACCACCTCAGACACACAAGTTCTTTAAGCTTCAGTTGAATAATATTTAAAACTGGTTTAACACCCCAGAGTTGTTGAGAGTGTTGAGACAACAAATGACTTAGAGTGGATTACTTATGATTTCATGGTGTCTGGTGTATAATGAGTACTCCATAAATGTCAATAATTCCCCCAGGGCAGAGGGAGAGCACTGGAAAGAAAAAGGGCAAAGGAAATGCTAAGGGGAAAAAGAATGGAAAATTGAGTCTGTAATGTGACTGGAGGTGGGGCTGAATTTGAGTATTTGTTAACTAGAAACATGGTATTGTCTAGGAAAATAATGATCTTTTTGCTCAGGTTTGCAGGTAAGTGGGTGGAAGGACTAATGGATTGAGGTTTAGGAAACTCAGATTTTAGGATCAGGTCCCTCACCAAGTAGCATGACCTTGGAAAAAATCCCTGACCATCACTTATCCCCCGTTCCACCATTTGTTAGATAAAGATTTCATTTAAATGATCTCTTGCAGTTCTAAAATTCTTGATGGGATATTTAAGATGAAAATAACTGGGAACCAGCTTAATGTATTTTATCTAAATGGTGACCTTGCACAGTCAGCAATGAGTTTGAGAAAGGTTTATTTACAAAGGAACTATTATAAAAACGGAGGCAGTTACTATCCTTGAAGTGAGATAACAATCATTGTAGTTTGTTCTTAATTCTAGGAGTTGGGCTAATAAGACTGCTTGGGTACATTTTTCTTATTATGGGAAACATTTGGAAATATAAGGCTTGTTGCTGTCTCTTGCTCTGGGAGAGCAGGTTAAAGGGGAATTTGTACAGGGAGCCCAGTGGGCTTTCTTGAAGAAAGGAGTTTGAGAACTCTTCCTTCAGAGACTTGAAACTAGGGAAATGAGTCTTCAAGCTCCGTTATCAAGAAAAGCTCCTCCCGAAATTCATGTACATTGGGAGAACCTGTGAATGTGACCTTATTTGGAAATAGGGTCTTTGCAGGTGTAATTAGTTAAGATGAAGTCATATGCATCTCATGGGTGGGCCTTTAAATCTAGTTACTGGTATGCGTATAAGAAGAGGAGAGAGCTCAGGGATGCACAGAATGAAGAGAACGTGTGAAGATGCAGGGAGAGATGGAGTGGTTCAGCTATAAACCAAGGAATGCCAAAGACAGCTGGGAACCACCACAAGCTCAGAGGCATGAGACAGTGTCTCCCTCTGAGCTTCCAGAAAGAATCAATGCCGCTGACTCATTGATTTTATACTGATTTGGCCTCTTGAACGGTAAGGGAATCCATTTCTGTTGTTTTAAGCCACCCAGTCTATAATAATTTGTTATGACAACGCCAGGAAAATAATATAAGCCCCAAGGCCTTGAAAAGGAGCTTCAGGGGAAACAGGATAGTTGTGTTAGTGTCCAGGACCCAGTGCAAGAGTCTAAAGAAGGATTGGTTGCAATAGAATAACCTGAAAGCCCAAGAATGAGACATCATTTGTCCTGGGCAGACTTTGGAGCAGCATGGCCATTACTGAGACAGTGAACAACATCCATCAGCGAGCCTTCGAGCCACATTTTGTGGCAGAAATTGGGATCTGCAGCTCAGCTCTCTCGGACTAATGTAGATTTGACCCCTTTGGGCCAAGTCCATGAAAGTCATGGATTATTTGCCATTGAGGATGGGTTGAGCCTGAAGAGGGAGATAGTGAGTGTCCTGTTAATTAGAGCACCTGGATACTTTAGTTATTCATTATAAGTGAAGCCCTAGTTGGGTTGATTCAGTGGATAGAATGTTGGCCTATGAACTGAAGGGTCCTGGGTTTGATTGTGGTCAAGGGCACATGCCTGGGTTGCAGCTCGATCCTCAGTAGGGGCTGTGCAAGAGACGTCCAATCAATGATTCTCTCTCATCATTGATGTTTCTATCTCTTTCTCCCTCTCCCTTCCTCTCTAAAATCAATAAAGATATTTTTAAAAATTTTAAGTGAAAGGAGACTTGATCATGGGTTTATTCTGAGTTGGTAAAGCCAGCTGTGCTGCTCATACCTATATAAGTTATGGGGTAGGTTGGATGTATTTATCACCTTTAAATAGGTTTGGACCTTTAAGCTTGGAGACATTAGGCAATTTGCTTACTGTCACACAGTGTAGATTTTAATTTGGACCTGAATTCAAAGCCTACTCTTTTAATGGCTGTACTTTTTCCCCCACTAGACCCATTGGGAAGCTACTGGATCTCCATCATCTCACTTAGAAAATGAGTGCAGCAGACTGTCGTTGGAATTGGCCAGCAGGGGGCAATCTGTACTCCCAGCCAGAAGCAGGGGTCTGAATGGGGACATGAGCAGGGTGGAAATCAGGAAGGGTTGGTTGGAGCTGGAAACTAGGTGTGGGGTGGGTCAGATTGAAACTGGGCAAGTTGAAACCATAGGGTGGGGTACCATGGGTGAGTCTAGATGTAGGAGCCAGATAGCAAGCATAACCCAAATAGGACTGGGTTGTCATAGAAACAGAGATAGCTCCAAAGGCCAGAACCTGGAATCCAAACCAGGTCAGAGCAAGAAGGTGTCTGAAGCCACAGCTGGAGGAGAGGGGTGCCCTGGGTCCACAGGTTTCCTTTGAATGTCTGGTTGCCACTTTGGCTGCTTTTGTGCCTGCTCATTGCACAGGAGAACTCTTGGGTCCCAGAGTGCCTCAACTGCATTTTCATTCTTCTGAGAAGCCCAAAACTATCCATATCTCCCCTTAAACTAGTTTACTAGCCTCTGATTGAATACATTCAGTGACAGGTGTCCAGGTAATGGTTCTGTCTTTAAACAAACTGTGATGTTTTTCCCCTTGTATGGTACTAAAACCTGGTCCCGAGTCAACAGAATGCTTCTCTTTCTCCAGGATATCGGCCCTTAAATGTTTAGGCACAGACACTGTGTGGAGGAATCTGCAAATTCTCAGGGTTTAAACAGCAGGAATTCTGATTCACTAAGTCTGAGACAAGGCATTTGGAAAAACTCCCGAGGCGCCTCCTCTGTGCAGTGAAGGTTGGAAACCACTCATTTAGCTTCCTTCATTGTAATCCTGTTGATTCTACCTGCTGAATATTTCCACTAACAGCTGGGAAGGCTTGCACCTCCTCACCATGCTTGCTATTTTAGTGTAAGAGTTCACCATTGGCTTCTTGTATTACCATAGATCTTCCCATCTCTAGTTTTTTATCTTTTTTATTGAATTTATTGGGTTCAGGTGACATTAATCAAATTATATAAATTTCTGGTGTACAGTTCTATAATACAGCCTCTGTATATTGCATTGTGTGTTCATCACCCCAAGTCAAGTCTCCTTCCATCACCATTTATTCCCCCTTTACCATCTTCTACCTCACCCTCCCCTCCTTTCCCTCTAGTAGCTACCATACCATTGTCTGTGTCTGTGTTTCCCCCCTTAATTCTTTTCCTCTTTTCACTAGCTCCACAACTCTCCTTCCCTCTGAGAACTGTAAGTCTGTTCTCTATCCATGAGTCTGTTTCTATTTTGTTTGTTAGTTTATTTTGTTCCTGAGTGAGATCATATGGTACTTGTCTTTCTCTGACTGGCTTCTTTCACTTAGCATAATGCTCTCCATAGTCTTTTAGCTGTTTAATCTGCTCTTCTCATGGTTGCCAAAGTGATCTTTTAAAACTGCACATATGAGCATAGCACATCTTGCTTCCAATCCTCTGTGTACTCTCCAGTGCAATAACAAATGAAATAATAATAAGATAAATAGACATCCAATGATATACTGGGCCTTTGGCAGTAGGCCCTGCCTGCCTCCTTCACTCCCTGTGCCCTGGCCATGCCCCATCACTTGAGATTCTCTGATGCTTCTTACTTTTTCAGCATGTGCCTTTGTATTTGCTTTTCCTTTGACCAAGAATGTTCCTCTTCCTGCCTGATGAATTTCCTATTCGTCCTTCTACACTCAGCTCTAGTACGGCCTTCACAATAAAACTACAAGATTCTCTGCACCACATAATTTGTTATGTGATATTTTGACTTAGCTGTTCTGGTCATTTTTACCCTGAGGAAATTTTGATTCTAGGAACATTTTTATACACCATCGTTTGATTAGAATTTCACTTTGATGGAGCCTAAAAAAAGGAACCATTAACTTTTGAACTTAAAAAGAATTCTAAGGAATTAGTAAAACATTTATTCTTATTCCATTACTGACCTTTAGGGCATTGCTGACCCTCCTTTCTGGGGCAGGGTGGCGAGGGGATATGATTTTGGGTTCAGGAAACGATGAGAATGTAGACCTCAGTAGAGTCAGAGATGAAGGAAGGGTCCATGACATAGTGAGGAATAGGGTCAGAAGGGAGGGTCAGAGACTTCTGCTAATATGGGAGTTTAACTTTTGTGACACTGCTGCTTATATATTTATAAAAAGAAAAAACGTATTTTGACATGCTTCTTCTAAGTCAGCCATGGGTTATGGGTTGAACTGTGTGTCCTTCTGCGCCCTCCAAAAAGGTGTTGGAAGTCCTAATGTAATTTTATTTGGAAACTAAAGGCCTGATGCATGAAATTCATGCAAGGGCCTTGGCTGCAGCCCCCGCCTGCTGCCGCTGCAGCCAGGGGCCTCTGCCTCCTCTGCTTCAGCCCCCCTGCCTGCTGTGGCTTTGTCCAGAGGGAAGGACATCCAGAAGAACATCTGATCTAATTAGCATATTATGCTTTTATTATTATGGGTAGTCTTTGAAGATGATTAAGTTAAGTCTCCTTGATCTCCTTTCTGTTGTTTAAGCTGCCCAGTGTGTGGTGCTTTGTTATAGCAGCCCTGGTAAACTAATACACATGTAAAACAGTTGTATCCAGAAGGCCTGCTTAAAATATCCTATTTCAATGTCTCTTTTTGTTTCCTGACATCCATACTCATGTCCTCCAGGCTTTGGAGCCCTGTCTGTTTAGCCATCTGCAGTCATTTGCTTTATCCAGTGCTGTATTTCTACCTCATGTTTCCTCAGTGGAGCCTGGTTATTTTAAACATTCTGTTCTCATGTCAACTGACGAAGATAAATACAGTCTTGATTTTGGATGAAAATAAATGTCTTGTTTCAAGGTGAGTTGCCTGTCCTCTGAACTCCTAGGATATCATTAATCTGTATGTGAATAGACTGAAACTTGTCTAACTTGGGCAGAAGATAGCCCGCTAAGGCCCAAACCTTGCTTTTTAGTCTATGTTTTTAGTCCCCAACAAGTTAAGCCTAGATAATTTAGGAATAAACAAACCAGATGGGCTGAGGATGCTGAGTTTGATAGTTAAGCAATTGTCCCAGTTCTCAGAGTTCTGTGGCTGGGTCTCCAGGCCATGTGCTTCCAATTATTACACCATGAAGAACTCTAGCAAACGCACTTGGAGTGTTTTCCTCTGTAGGCTAAATTCCTCTATAGCTGCCACATGCACAGTTTTTCAAAATTCCCATTATACTGGTCGCTGTCCTTAGGGTAGACTTGATCTTAAATAGCAGCATCTAAAATGAACACTACCTTCCATCACCATCACCTTCCTTGATACAGACCTTAGGCTGGTATTAATGCCACTTAAATCTGTTGGCACATTCTGGCTTATCAGGGGCTACAACCTACCTCCTGTGCAATGCCTTTTCCACACAGAAAATTCATTGAAGTCTCCCTCACTCTCTATTCAATTTCTGTAAGTTTTGAACTCAACTACATGACTTCCTATTAATCCCTGTTAAATTTTACTCTTTTCCCTACTGTTCTGGTTTGTTAAGATAATTTTATATCTCAGTGTATTGTCTTAGTGATATTAGTTCTCTCATTCAGTTTTGGGGTGTCTGAAAATATGGTAAGAGTATATTGTTTATGTTTTCAAGTCACTGCTAAAAATGTTGAATAGTTGGATGTTTACCCAGCACAGAATAGTAGCGTAATCATCAACTCTCCATTTTACTTGTTTTCCATGTAGGCTTGGCCCAAATCAGCACAAAGCTGGAAAGCAGAACAAAGCCTTTTCAATATGATGCCAGGCAAGCAGCTATTTGCACACAGTTGAGTAGTTGACAGTGAGATTTTGAAGGATTACAGACTTCTTCCTCACACAGCTGTTTGTCCAGTCTCAGTTGACTGTGTTCTGTTAGGGCAGTCTGGCATGAACCCCTCCTTATCCAGCTGTTATAAAAGGATCAGCCAGACTGATAGCTATTCATCGTCAAATTTTCCAGTTGTAGAAAAATTTGCCTAAACTGCCCATTTATCTCTTCATTTAAAATCCTACTGACAAGGATTTTTAAATAGTAAGTTGGCAGACTTTTTTTAAATTTTGCTACCATCTTAGGTCACAACTAATTGGTAAGGGATTTAGTTAACTTGGGGTGGGAACACAGGTCTTTCTCAGCTAGGGGCTGTACCCCTGTGCCGCAACCTTTTGCAGCAAGGATTCAGGATCTGGAGAAGGGGCTGCACATGAACAGATACACTAGACAAGAAATATAAATTTAGAAGGCATGGGGGGGAGCCAGGCAGAGACCTTACTCTCTAGTGGAGAGGTTCTCCAAATGCCTGGACCCATTGGCTTTTTATTTAGTAGAATACACATTTGCCCTTTAGCAAAGCTAACACACATGTCAAAGGTAAAGTTTGGTAAATAGTAAAAGATCATCAGGTTAGGGGACTGCCTTGAGCCACCATTGTCTCGACAGAACAATTGGTACATAGCTTTTAGCCCTTGCTAAAGCCCAAGGTCCATCAGCCTTCTGTGTTCCCTGCTGCACTTTCATGATAGTGTAGACAGTGGGTAGCTTCCAGCACCCCTATGGATGCCGGGTATTAGATGGAGAAGATATGAGCATTTGTAGGCATATAGGAGAGCCTTTATTGTAGGCCAAGTAGCCATTGCTAACAAGGAACCATCAGACAAAACAGTTCTTCAAAGTAACCTCATAAAGCAAACATAGGAGCCATTACTAACAAAGCAGCCCGACCAAGCAGCTAGCCACCAGCTGTTCAGCCACATATTTTATACTAGCTCAGACAAAAGAGACTTCTTGCCAAATAGTGACACCGATATTTGGGTTACAGAAAAGTACGCCTGTGCAGTGCATTCAGGAATATCACTGTGTCCTTGCTTTTGCACCTGCGTAAGGCAACTTGGCTTTGAATATCGGCATACTCTGATTAGGGTTCCCACACCTGGGATATGATATAGTAAACAGTAGAGTATATGGTATTTCTTTTGGGTCTAGTTTCAGTTCTGCTTACTTGCATGTGTGGCCTTAGCTAAGTTATTTAACCTCATTGTGCTTCAGTGTTCTCATCTGTGAAAAGAGGATATTAATACCTGTTATTATTGAAAGTATTGATTAACTCATGGTAAGTATTTATCATAGGGGATGGCACACAGTAGGTAATTAACAAACATTATTATTACCATTATTTAAGCATAAAGCATTTACATCTTTTAGAAGTACTAAGATTGGAGATTATATATGAAATACTTCAATTATACACACCATTGCTAACATAGAGCTCTATATCTCTATAAATCTTTGTGTGAACATGGGCTTTATTGATATTATTTCACACATTTAAGCAATGTTTCCAAATACATTGAATGGTTCACCTAATTATCCAAGTCCTTTCATTCTACACAGGATTAATTCACTCTTGTAGTATGCCTTGGAGATCCGTGAAATCAAAAAAAGATGAAGCAATCGGAACAAAAAGCAGCCAAAACTTTCTAAAACTGGAGCTAAAAAGACTCTGCAAAGTCCTCAAAAGAATGAAGACTAATTCTGAGGAGGTCTACCATGCACTATTAACTAAATAGGAATGTTTCTTCATCTGTACATTTGACCAACATACTCATTTAAGGAGAGTAAGGAAATTGTTCTTCCGTGGACTTTTTATGGTCCAGTATTTTATTGTCTCACCTTGCCCACTTGCTTTTAACACTTTTATTTTCTTCTCCTGAAAAGCAGTTTTTCTTGTCAGATTAAGGAAGGGTAGCAATGTAGGTTGGTAAACTATTCTTTATCTTGTGAAATATGTATTACTATAATAATGATTGAAATCAGTAATCAAAATTTAGTTCTACTGACTAAGCATTATATGCGGATGCCATGCTAGGGCCTGTAGGGGATTCAAGGATCGCCAAGTGTTGGTTTCCAGCCTCAAAGCAATTAAAAGCAGAGAGGGACAATTTCAGGAGAAATTGCCTGAGCAAGACGTTGGGGAGGTAGTGAGGATTTGTAAGATGCTCAGAGAATAGTGCTGGAGGAAATGATTTGTTTTGGGATGAAGGAAGTTGGAAAGGTAAGGCGAGGTCCTGACTGTGAGGGCTTGACTGTAATTATTTTGTATGCCATTTTCTATTTGATAATTGATCTACTATACCAAGTGTCAGTTTTCATTTCACAAAACACTGAAATAGTGGCACTCAAATCAGATAAAGTCAGTTAAATAGCTTTTGGTATGTGCATCTGTTAGTTTTCTCAGTATTAAATTTGCATGTCTGACATTACTATTTATTAATTTGGGATGAAAGCATGTTAAACTTATAGAGAAAAGCTTCACAGACAGGCAACTCAACAATGAGTCACGTCCTCATCTCTAAATTATAAGTGCTTTTCTCCCCTGTACCACTTGATTCACATCGGAAAATCTTCAACAAACTCAAATAGTTGTGTTATGTCACATTGCTTCAGTTGAATGGGATCTAGAAGAAGTGATTGAGACCATAGAAAGCATATAAAGATAACATTGAGCTCTGACTTTTAGGACTAATATTTTGCCTTTGGTAGTTACTAAAATTTTCAGATATGGCCATCTCATCTATGAAAAAGGCATCCCAGCTGTGGAATTGGTATGTCACCTACCGTGTTCTATCTAGAAGTTTAACATTTATGTTGCATTATCTAGCTCATGCTACTGACATAATCCTCTTTAGGAGTAGATTAGCTGTTCTAGATTTTTTGGAGTGGAGGATCTAAAATATACAAAAGAAACACCTTCCGCCAACTCTGATTTTAAAGAAACTTATGATGTCTTCATCTCTTTCCTGATCTTTCAAAAATCTCTTTTTATCTGAGCGACTGCAGATGAAAAGAAAAAAAGAGATTGAGATTTTTGTCACAATAGGTCTTGGGACCAGTAGTCTCCATTTTTTCACAGCTTCATATTTCTCAGATGATCCATACACAACAAACACCTATACTTTATTTCTCTTTTTTTAAAAAGTCACTCAATTATTCCAAGATTGAAATGCCAGGAATTACAATGATCCAAGAGCAAAAAGAAAGATAGCATTTTTCTGCAAAATTTACAAGGAACTCATACTACTTAACAAAAGGGAGATAAACAATCCAATAAAAAAATGGACAAAGGGCCTAAGTAGACACTTTTTGAAAGAGGACATACAGAAGGCCAGGAGACATATGAAAATATGCTCAAAGTCATAATCATCTGAGAGATGCAAATCAAAATGATAATGGACACCATCTCACACCTTTGAGAGTGGCTATCATAAACAAATCAGTGAACGACAAGTGCTGGTAAGGATGTGGAAAAAAAGGAACCCTCGTGAAGAGAACCAAGATGGCGGCATAAGGTATATACCTAAATGCGCAGCCTCCCACAACTACATTATAAAAATAGAACTATAAAGATAAACAGCCATCCTCTAGAAAAAAGGGAGGGGAAGCTTTACAACTAGAAAGCAAGAGAAGGAGTGCATTGAGACTGAGTAGAAGTTCCCAGCACCAAAACTGAGAGGTACGGATGCAGGCGAAATGGAAGCGGCACGGTGAAAGGTGGCGGCGACAGCACCTAGGTCCTTGGCTTGGAAGATTATAAACTCCAGGGTTGCACTGAATGTGATGTGGGCTGTCGGGCAATGGGGTGGAAGACGAGTGGTGTTCTAGCAGAGCTGTTCGCAGTGATCACTGATGCAGAGACTTGGGAACTCAGGGGCGCGTAGACGCCAGGGCGTGGAGATGCCAAATCTGGGAGAATCCAAGGAGTTGGCGGAGGGGCCATCGCGGGTTGCTCCGCCCCAGTGATTCTGAGACCTTGCCCCACCCAACTTATAAACCCGCCCAAGCTGTGTGCCTGCCTGCCTGCAGCATAACCTAAGGGACTGCAGCTGGGACAGAACTCCAAAAGTTCCAAACCCAAAACAATGAGGAGAAAGGCCTGGAGGTCATTTCCTCCCAGTGACACCTCCCAGAGATAACTACAACAAGACTGTGCACCCAGCCTTCAAAGATGTACAACAAGAGTGTCCACCCCAGATGATTGGGGAGGCTGAATCACTGGGCCCTATAGGACACCTAGTGCAGAAAGCCACTCTATCAACGTAGGAAAGTAGCCAAAATGCAGAGACAAAGAAACAGATCACAAAGGACAGAAATGGAGGAAAGCAAACTACTGGATATAGAGTTCAGAACTACGCTTTTAAGGTTTTTCAAGAATTTTCTAGAATCCACCGATAAACTTAGTAATATTATACAGAGATCCAACAGCAGTCTAGAGGTTTGCAATAATCAAGTCAAAGATTTGAAACATGAAAAAGCAAAAAGCACCCAACTGGAAAAAAAAAAAAAAGAATCCAGAAGTATGAAGATAGTGTAAGGAACATCTGGGACAACTTTAAGCATACCAACATCAGAATTATAGGGGTACCAGGAGAGGGAGAGCAAGAGATTGAAAATCTATTTGAATAAATAATGACAGAAAGCTTCCCCTACCTGGTGAAAGAAATAGACTTCCAAGTCCAGGAAGCGCAGAGGACCCCAAATAAAAGGAATTCAAGGAGGACCACACCAAGACACATCATAATTAAAATGCCAAGGGCAAAAGACAAAGAGAGAATATTAAAAGCAGCAAGAGAAAAGCAGTCAGTTACCTACAAGGGGGCACCCATACAACTGTCAGCTGATTTCTTAACAGAAACCACACAGGCCAGAAGGGAGTGGCAAGAAATATTCAAAGTGATGAATAGCAAGAACCTACAACCAAGATTACTCTACCCAGCAAGACTATCATGTAAAATTGAAGGTCAGATAAAGAGCTTCACAGACAAGAAAAAGCTAAAGGAGCTCATCATTACCAAACCAGGATTATTTGAAATGCTGAAGGGCATTCTTTAAGAAGAGGAAGAAAAAGAAAAAGGTAAAAATAAAAAGTATGAACAACAAAATGACAACAAATACATATCTATCAACAAGTGAATATAACAAGTCAATAGAAATATCTGATGAACAGAATAAACTGGTGAATAGAATATAAGTAAGGGCATAGAAAGGGAATGGACTGACAATTCTCAGGGGGAAGGGGACATGAGAGGTATGGGAAGAGACTGGACAAAAATCTTACATTGATGGATGAAGATAATGGTGAGGGTAAGGGCACGGGGTGCAGAGGGGGAAACAGGTGGAGGGAAGCTATGGGGGTTAAAAAAAAGGAACATCTGTAATAATCTGAACAATAAAGATTTAATTAAAAAAAACCCCTTTGGCACATAAAAAAAAGGAACGCTTGTGCAATGCTGGTGAGAATGCAGACTGGTGCAGCCACTGTGGAAAACAGTACAGAGTTTCCTCAAAAAATTAAAAATGGAACTCCCATTTGACCCAGTGATCTCACTTCTAGGAATATATCTCAAGAAAACAGAAACACCAATCAGAAAGGATGTATGCACGCCTATGTTCATAGCAGCACAATTTACAATAGCTAAGATTTGGAAACAGCCTAAATGCCTATCAACAGATGAGTGGATTAAAAAACAACAACAGTGGTACATCTACACAATGGAATACTATGATGCTGTAAAAAAGAAGGAACCCTTATCATTTGTGACAGCATGGATGAAACTGGAGAGAATTATGCTAAGTGAAATAAGCCAGTTGGAGAAAGATAAATATCACATGATCTCACTCATTTGTGGAATATAATGAACACCATAAACTGATGAACAAAGATAGAGCCAAAGTCATAGAAGCTTTGAATAGACTGTCCAACCTAAGAGGGAAGGCAGGGGAGGGGGGCGGGTAAGAGGTCAACCAAAGGACCTGTATGCATGATTATTAGCCTAAGCAATGGACACAGGGGGGTAAATGCATGTTCTGGGAGGTGGGAGCTGCTGTGGAGAGGTCAATGGGAAAAAAAGGAGACTTGTGTAATACTTAAAACAATCAATAATTTAAATAAAAATATCTGGACAATAAAAAAAAAAAGAAAAAGAAAAAAAAGACAGCATTTCTTTTCATACCAATGTGGTTGCTCCGTGTTAAACAGAAACTTCATTTCTTGCACAGGCACATGCTCATTTTATTCAAGTTTGTAAAGTTGTTAGTGATGGCCTGTTATGTACAAGGGACATTGCTAATTATAAACAGTGATAAGTGCTGTGGTTAAAAATTGCAGGCTAATACAAAGGTATATTCAGTGAGGACCAATCCATTGAAGGCCTCAGGAAGGTATTCTTAAGATGAGAGCTGAAAGATGAGTTGCAGTTGACCAGAATAATGATGGGAAAGGGTTGGGAGTCAAGAGTTTCTGCAGAGTAAATATTGCTAGATTTGCAAAGAATCTGAGGTTGGAGGAAGCTTGACATGTTAGAGAAGAAAAAAAGAAGGTTTGTGAAAGCTGGAGCACAGAAGGTAGCAGATAGTACATGATGAGACTAACCAAACAGCCAGGGCCAGACTTAAGAGGACTTTGTAGGCCAAGTTGAAGATTTGGTTATTATTTTAAGAGTTCTGGAAATCCATTGAAAGATGGACACTTTAGGCTGGCTATTGATACCACATATTTGGGTTCTTGACTAGATTTAAGTTCATTCATTCATTCAGTGTTCACATGGGAATTACATAATAAGGTATTGCATTAGCTGAGGTTACCTTTACAAAAATCAAAGGCAGGGAAATTGTCTGAAACAATATTAATTGTAGCTTGCTTTGTTGTGGCAGCCAAAGTGTAGGGCTTGGGGAAGGGTGGGGCTATCTAATTTTATTGGATAAAAGCTAGGACAGTCTATAGTAAGCCTGTCTTTTTAATATATTCCCCTAGGGACAGGGTATATCTTGAAATACAGGTTCAATAAGCCAGAATATGGATTTATAACACACACACACACACACACACACACACACATATATTCCAAATTTTTACTAGCTTAAAGCCAATTGCAAGCAGAAAATATGTTTATAGGTGGATAGGCAGTATGTTAAAAGATGAAGGCCACCAGTTAATTAATTTATTTATTCCAGGTTCATTGTGATATATAACATTGTAAACTTTAAGGTGCATAACACAATGATTTGATATCTGTAGGTATTGAGAAATGACTACCACATAAGTGCAGTTAACATTTATCACCCAACATAGCTACAATTTATTTGTTTATTTTTACTTCTGATGAGATCTTTTAAGATCTGCTCTTTTAACAACTTTCAAATATGCAATATGGCATTAAGGATAGCCAAGCCACCCATTTATATTGAAGTGTATTGCCCAGGACTCATACAAGAGCTTCTTGACATCCGGTCACAGCTGAATCATATTTTAAAATAATCTGGACTCAGCCTCTGAGGTTTTATGGTAGGAAGCAATCCCACATTGGCAGGCAGCGGAACTGAATGCCCTATAGATCATTTCCACATATGCGTTTCCACTGTACAGAACTGATCCACTTTCATTCCAGTGATTTTGCCTTCGTTGTTTTCAAGCTCTGAAAGCAGAAAAAGATAAACATTTTCTCTCAGAAATTACATCATTTTAACAGTAAATTTGCATAAGCCCCAAACACCAAACTTTTTAAAAAGAGTTGAGAACATATAGCATTTATGTATCACATCTATTAATAGATTTCCAACTGATGAATTATGTAGCTTTTGTAGAATGTAACTATGAGAAAGGTCAGCTTTAATCCCCACAGCAAAGGCAGAGCCAGAGGAGTTGTGCACCTTAATGATCCCGAGACCCATGAATCAGAGCTCAGAAAGGACCAGGGGAGCTGGGGAATAAAACAGAATCCCAGAGTAGCCAAATTTGAAGCAAAACAACTCTTTGGAGTAGTGTCTTGACATGAAGGCTTGTGTTAAGCACAAGATCCAAGCCATCAGCCCCTGTTCACTTTATACTAAGCCTGCTATTTGATACTCTGAATTGATGATAAATGCTTCTAAGGGACTCTGGGGAGACTGGGCCTGGCAGAGTGAAGACATGCTTATGGTTCCCATTCTCTTACCTTTACTTTATTGCCCTTCACTCCATTACTTCTGCTCATCAAGTGTTCTCATCTCTCTCCTCCTTGTGCTCTCATTTCCTCCATCAAATTTAAAGTAATAGCCTTATTGCCTTTATTCATTCAATTTCCATCTTCTGAAATGATGTCTCCCCTGGTCTTCTAACCAGACTGTAAGTCTCCTTGTACTATAGCAAACACATTCTAAATTTTATAGGTCATCAGTTTCCTGAGTATTCATGGCCCTTATGTAAAATCACATCAGTTATGAAAATAATAATAACAATATATTTTTCAGGATACAGGTGATTTTCATGTCTATGTTAACAGTGCTGGTTAAGAGCACTGATATAATTTACTATAAGTAGAGAAATATTCTACATTAAAAAATTGTACCTTATAAAAGAAGTTGAAAGAAGATAAAGCTTTCATTCTGTACCATATTTAGGTTTTAAAATATTAAGGTATATCTATCATGAATACTGAATTGATAAATGATTTTTGCTATCTGTTTCAACATGTACTACAATATTTTCCAGTTTATATTGATGTTTCATGAAATTATTTATTTATGTTAAGGAAAATATTGGTCTGTTGAAATGGTCAACAGACAGAAAAATTAGATTTTCCTAAAATTCCTGATGGTACAAATTTGGGGATGTGAAAATATGAAATTAATTTATTCCTTTTAAATAAGATGACAAACATTTGGTTACTAAGAATGCCCTAAAACATATTTAAAAATAATATAGGTTCATGTAGAAAATTAAAAAACACTAAAATCTATATAAAAGTATAAAATAAAAATCATCAATAACTAATCTCTAAGTTATCTACTGCTAACATTTTAGTGTTTCTAATTTTTAAAAACTCAGTATTTGACAATGGACACAAAATATATTTGAGATTTTGTCCTTAAATACATGGAAATAAAGCTAAATGCAAAAATTTATAAAATTTTTAAAGTTGTGAAAATGTGAGTGCATTTTATAAATATAAACTTTTGGTCCGATTTGTTCTAGCTTGAGTTGTATAGTTTTAATTTTTAACATTCTATATAGATGCAAAGCCGCTGATTTTGAGATGAATGTTTTAAAAAATATTTTGAAGCCTTCTGGATAAATGATTTAGCATAGGCTAGAACATATGCTCTAGTTAGAATTAGGGATGCAATTATTTTTCCCTTCAAATTTCCAGTGAATTTTAAGTGTTAGAAAAACATGCCAGATTGACAGATGATATTAATTTAGAAGACATTATAAACACTGATAAGTACAGAGAAAACCTATCTACTTTAAGCACACTCAGAAATAACATTCAAGAATTATAAAGCTCAAAACACATATGGGGGAAGTATATCAGGAGAAGATATTCAGCAAACAACAGAGATTGTAGTTAGTCAATTATATGAAATTTGTGCTATATTGGATTGTTAGTAACTGTATATACATTGGCAATAAACCACAGAAATTCTTCTCACTTTTGGAATTTTGGAATGATCTACTTGTGCAGTTTTGAGTAATTAGCCCTGTTTTTTAAAAAATATATACACATGTTGGAGGTGATTTAGAAACAAATGTCAAATATTAACATCACCAGAAGAATTAACATCAGTGTCCAAATACAAATTCATTTAGAATCATGTACACTTATCGACAGCATTTCACCCCAGAGTATAAGTTCAACCCCAGAGTATAAGTTAAGACAACTCAAAATTCAAACCATGTTGATATTATAAAGTGAGTCTCCAGAGTAATAATTGTTGAATACTTCCTTAAAATAGGTGGAGCTAATGTATTATAATAAGACATTTTGCAGAAGTATGTTTCCAAGTTTCATGTTTCCTTGATGCTGGTCTTGTCTGGTAGACCTTGTATCTACATTGATTTCAGAACTAAGGGAAGATATTCACTCTGTCATTCGACACACAATTACAAAATAATGTTTTTGACAAATGTGGTTGAATGAATGAATAAATGAGGAGAGTAAACTCTTTAGATTATAATAGAGTCATGCATATGAAGGGAAATACTGTGTACAACCAGAAATAAAGCTTTGGTTGTGAAGGCCATGGATCTGTTCAAGAAACATCCGAAAGTAGTTCTTGAGAAAATGTTAAAGGCAACTGGACAAATTAGTAAGCAACACAATACAGAGAGCAGTTGTGTATGGGGAAATGGGCAGGATGATTTGATAAGTGTTAATTATCACCCAGCCCAGAGAAAAAAAAGTCTTAGAAATTCAGATTACAAGAAGAGCAGATGCAGAAAGTAGGGGTTTATTTTTGCAACCTGACTGCAATTCACCCTTCATTCGGATCAAGCTTGGCTTGGACTCTACATGTAACCCAGCTGTGTCTCCACCCACTGGGGGAAGAAGGGAGTCAAGATGATTATGCTGCTAATTTGTCTAAAATAGACAAAATTGCAGCAACAATGTGCTCATTTCCCCTGAATTATCCAGGTAGGGGGTCCAGCATAATTAAGTTTCCGAAGGAATCTTCCCTCCTCTCCATTTTGCATCTGTGCGCGCACACTCTATCCCCCATCTCTGCAGCTAAAATTTGCCCGCTGTTACCTACTTTGATTTCTGTACCTTCGCAGTTTGGCCATGTAGTCACTAGAGATGGATATGAGAAATTCTGAATCTCAAACACATGCACATGAATACCCACAAAATGGAGATCTGTTCCCACAATAATTCTGCTTTGGTAAACTCCATATTTTATAAGAGTTCAGAAGAGCAGAGTTTCTCTAAGCTGGCCTAAGGTAGGGTGGAGGCTTAATTTAATCTTGTTTTGCTAAGTCGACTCTATGCTCTATGATGGGAAGATCCATGCCATACATTTCTCATTGAAACAACTTCACATGGTACTAGTCACATAGCTGCTTTCAAAATAGTACTTTTGAAATAGAAACCTAGTTTAGTTCTGATTTAATGTGGTGTAAGCCTTTCAAGCAGAGAATTGCACTGTGCCTAACGTGGGAAGGTGGTGATGCAGGGATGATGGCATGTTGGTCTTAGTCCCTTCAGCCTGCTGTAACAAACTATCACAGACGGGATGGCTTATATTTCTGACAGGTTCTAGAGGCTGGGCATCCAAGATCAGGGTGCCAGCAGGGTTGGGTTCTGGTTAGAGCCCTCTGCTGGGTTGTAGACTGCCAACATCTTGCTGTGTCCTCCTATGGTGAAAGGGTCCCAGGAGCTCCGTGAGGTTTCTTTCATAAGGGTTCCGCCCTCGTGACCTAAGCACTGAATTTGGGGGGTGGCGCCATAAACATCTAATCTATACCACATGTTTTATAGGGAACTACTTTTCTCGTCCTAATCTCTTCATGCTGTATTGAGGACAGCAAAGGCAGAGCCAGGCCAGGACATGGGGCTTCTTGGATGCCTATAATAATGTAACGATTCTTCAAATTGTTGTTGTTTAAATATTTCTTCAATACTTACTTTGAGGGGTTACTGAATAAGATCTGAGAGAAGGATAAAGAAGGAGAACCAATTGTGGCAATTCCCAGCTTTTGAGAATAATCACTAGAAAGTCAGTGTCAGCCTAAAACTTGCATTCTCCTCTTTTAAACACACACACACACACACACACACACACACACACACACACACACACACACCCATCTGTGATCAATGAGCTGTAGCTTCATTAGAAGGAGGGGGGCATCAGCAGGCCATCACCATGTCTGACCTCCTCCAACCTCCCACCTTCTGAGTTTATTTCTTCTGCCTTTTCTGAGAAGAGTTCAAGTACAAACAAGTTTCTCCATCTCATTCCTGTCCGGGGATGACACATACTGACTCTTTAGAAATAGTCACTATGTGCAGCTGGCCAGCCACCCTGTGATCGAGTTTAGGGCTGTATTCGTGATGTGAAAAGTTTGGATAAACCATTTTTCTTTAGGACATGGCTGACCCAAGTACTACAACATACTCGACATGTTCTGGGTGGCAACTAAAGTCTCCCCTCAACGTTGGAGATGACCTTGTGGAGGTTTCCAATATAGAGATGAAAATAGGAGCACCTTGGATTGTATATATTTTTTCTTCCAGAGCTCTGCTGGGAAAGACTGGTTTATTGAAGGGTATAGATTTTAGTCCCCTCTCCATGATGAACATGGCTGGGGACGCTGTGGCATGTGAGTGGAGTCCTTGGGCTTTTAGAGACTAAATGCTCAGCAACATATAATCAGAAGCCACGAAGTTGCACTTAGCTTCCTTTATAAAAATTTACATTGTTAATGCTTAATCATAATTATGGTATTAAAGTGTATTGGTCTAAATCTACATTGGTGTCCTCTGGGATTTAGAAGCAATTACATTTAAAAATAGGATTGTGGTCCACACATAAACAAAAATGATCTTTAAAGTAAATTAAACAAAGGCTCTAATTATAAATTCATTTAATTTGCAGATGGAGAAAATTAACCTTTGGTTCATTGGTAAATAAATATGCAGAGAAACAATAATCCACAATTTAATAACATGAACAAAGTGTTTCTTATAACCTTCAGGGTTGATGTTTGATCGTAGTTGCCATATCACTTCATCTTCTGAATTTTAAAGTGTTTGAGAAGAAATTAGTTTGTGGAGAGAAGAGAATGAGTTCTAAGTTAGATTCTGATTAATCTTCCTTATTTATTATGTCTGGAAATTATTATCTTACAGGGGGATTGATGGTATAAAAAGTAAATTTAGGAGCAATTTATAGAAAACAGATATATTAAATGAGGGTGTTGAGACTTGGGTATGAGAATTCAGTATACTATAAAACTTTGCCCTACACATTACTGAAGTCATTCCCTTTATTCCTAAACTAAGTATTATACTGTAGTTTGATTGTACTGAATAACTGAAATTAACCATTTCACTAGCTAATAACTCATTAAATAATGGAAGTGCATCTTTGATCAAAAAGGATAAAAAGAAACACTATTCCTTTTTATTCCATGAATAGTAGTGAAAGCAAAAGGAGTACTACAGAGATAAACTCAAGTACTTTCCTTTTCTGGGTATTTTCACTATGTCCGTATGGAATGAATGCACAAATACACACATGTATTTGTTCAAATGCACTTGGCTTTGCTACATATCAGTGGGATGAAAATGCTATCAGTTATTTTTTTCAATGAGTATCAGAGGTTCTCTTAAAATTTGGGGATGACTTTTGGAAGAGTCCAATGTTGTTTTGATTATGGCTGCAAGAATAAACAACAGCCATTTTGTTGTTTCTGCACACTCAGTAGATTTAACTGAGCGGTTCTTTCTCTCTATGTGATCTTGGCTAGAACTGCAGTCATCTGGGGACTTAATTGAACTGGAACATACAGTAGAGCACTCTGACAGCAGAGACACTGTGATGGGGATGGCTGGAAGGCTGGTGTCAGCTGGGATGCTGGGATGAATGAGCATCTCTTTCTCCAGGAGGGTCAGAGTCTTTCCTTCTCCATGTGGTCTCTGTGTATGGGCTCTCTAGGTGGCAGCTACAACAGGATAGCTGGACTGACTCAGAGGCTTATGGCTCCTAAATATTTAAAAGTAGAAATTGCTTCATATTCTTAAGGCTATTATCATTCTACTCTATATTTTAGTTAAAAGGAACCCTAGAACCAGTCCATTTTTATTGTTGAAGGGGCCTACATAAGGGAAGAAATATAGGGAAGCATGATTCATTGAGAACCATTATTAGAGACTAGTTACCACATTCATTAAAAACCCCTATATGACCATAACATGTTTGCTATAGACCACCAATCTTGACTTACATTCATTCCATTTGTTCATATAAAATAGTTTATGAATATGGCCAACTATTTCAACACTGTATCAACCAGGATGTAGACAGGGAAACAGAGTGACCAAAAACAGTGTTATGAGTCAACTGTTCCCCTCCCCAATTCATATGTTGAAGTCCTAACCCCTCATACCTTGCAAAGTGACTATTTTTAGAGATAGAGCCTTTAAAGAGGTGATTAGGTTAAAATGGGGCCATTCTGGTGGGTCTTAATCCAATATGGCTGGTGTCCTGATAAGAAAATAAATTTGGACACACAAGAGAGATACCAAGGATGCTCATGGCCAGAGAAGAGACCATGGGAAGAGTCAGCAATAGGGCAGCCACCTACAAGTTGAGGGGAGTGGCCTCAATGGAAACCAATCCTGCTGGCACCTTGATCTTAGACTTCTAGCCTCCAGAACTGGGGGGAAAATTTTGTTTTTAAGCTACCCAGTCTGTGATATTTTGTTATGGGAGTCTATAAAAGTAATAGAAGTATCAAGGGAACAAGTGTTTCTACAGAAATTAGAACTCACACAAATGTGAGGTAGGTAGAGAAGTGAATAGATGGAAGAGAAGAATCAAAAGATCAGAAAAAGTTACAAATCACAACAACTTGAAATAGGGGTTCTCAAAGTGGTGTCTGGGGACACATCAACATCCTTGAGACCTTTTCAGGGATCTCAAAGACCCTTTTGGGAAGTCTACAAGGTCAAATATGTTTTAAAAGGATGTCAAGACATATTTTCTCTTTTAGTATCGCATGAGTAAAATTTAAGAGGTTACATAACTTGAGATCATACATTGAAATGGAATGTGTGTGTATATTTTGTTAAAAAATTTGTCAGTTTTAATTAATAATATTAATAGATATACTCCATATATTAAAACTCTTTGGGGTCTTCCATAAAGACCAAATAGATTAGAACCAGTTTGATTTTGTTTTTTTCTTAATCCTCACCTGAGGATATTTTTTCCCATTAATTTTTTAAAGAGAGAATGGAAGGGACGGGGAAAGACACAGAGAGAGAAACATCGATGTGAGAGAGACACATCGATTGATCGCTTCCCACATGTGCCCTGATTGGGGCTGGGGATTGAGCCTGCAACCCAGGTATGTGCACTTGACTGGAATCAAACCCCTGACCCTTCAGTCTGCAGGCCGATGCTCTAACCACTGAACATCCAGCCAGGGCCCAAGTTTGATTTTGTAGGAGAATCCTGAATGCTGTCTGGTCACTGGAATGGAATTGTGAAAGGATAGCTCAGGGAGACATCTGTGAAAGCTGTTCCTTCTAATGGAACTGCAGAGAAGCACTTGGTGGCTGCCTTGGGGGCTCCCATTAAGGGGCAGGAGCCCAGAGCTCTCTAGACCTCTCTACAGCTGCCTCTGTGTCTGACTGCTTTGCTTAACTTCTGTCTGCCAAACTTCCTGCAAATTTCTTTGCAAATAAGTGCACTTCTCAATTACTCTGCCCTTTAGAAAATAGTAATAGATATCCAATCTCTTGTCCAAACCAAGAAGGGTACTGTTTCAAATAGATTTCTTAGAAATTTCACTTTTTTTTTGGCTCCATACTAACTTAAGAAAATTTTGATGGGTTTTCATAACCTTTGGAAGACTTTTAAAAATTGAATTATTGGGGTGACACTGGTTCACAAAATTATACAGGTTTTAAGTGCACAATTCAATAAAACATTATCTGTACACTGCATCATGTGTCCATCATCCCAAGCAAAGTCTCTTTCTGTCCCCATTTCCTCCTCCATCTTTGTCCACCTCCACATACCCTCACCCCTACCCCTACTTTCCCTCTGGCTATCTCCACATTGTTGTCTGTGTATATGATATATATATATATCATATATATATGTATTAGATGCCTGGTGCACAAAAATTTGTGCACTGGAGGGGGGGCGGTCCATCAGCTCGCCCTGTGCCCTGTTGCAGTCTGGGATCCCTGGGGGAATGTCCATCTGCTGGCTTAGGCCCACTCCCTTGGAAATTGGGCCTAAGCTGGCAGTCAGACATCCCTCTGGCAGCCTGGGGGCCCTAGGAGGATGTCCACTTGCCAGTGGGGAGCAAGCCTAAGCTGCAGTTGGACAGCCTTAGTGCTGCTGAGGAGGCAGGAGAAGCTCCCGCAATCACCGCTGTGCTGGCAGCCGTGAGTCTAGCTTGTGGCTGAGCAGAGCTCCCCATGTGAGAGTGCACTAACCACCAGGGGGCAACTCCTGCATTGAGCATCTGCCTGGTGGTCAGTGTGTGTCATAGTGACCAGTCATTCCCAGTCGTTCTCCTGTTAGGGTCAATTTGCATATTACCCTTTTATTATGTAGGATAGAGGCCTGTTGCATGGATTGGGGCCAGCTGGTTTGCCTTGAAGGGTGTCCTGGATCAGAGTAGGGGTCCCACTGGGGTGCCTGAATAGCCTGGGTGAGGAACTGAGAGCCGTTTTCAGGTTGGCCACACCCTCTGGCGACCAAAGTTCCCAGCCTCTCCTTTCTTTTTTCTTTTTATGGCATTTATTTATCTCTTATAATCGAAACTTTGGCTGGCCAGGGTAGGCAGAAAGCTTGGCTTCCTTTATCACCAGGGGCAACCCAAGCCTTCTGCTGGGTTAATTTGCATACTTGCTCATGATTGGCTTATGGGCGTGGCTTGTGGGCATGGCTTGAGTGTAGCATAGGGATGGTTAATTTGCATGTTTCTCTTTTATTATGTAGGATATGCTGATATGAGTGTGTGTGTGTGTGTGTGTGTGTGTGTATATATGTTGTTTAATCTCTTCACCTTCTTTCATCCTGCTCCCAAATCTCCTCTCCTCTGATAGCTGTCAGTCTGTACATTTGCAACACTTTTAAAGGATGTACATAAGTGGAAGAGCTCAACCAAAGACTTGTATGTATGCATATAAGCATAACCAATGGACTCAGATACCAGCAGGTTGAGGGCATAAGGGGGTGGGGTGGGGTGTTGGGGGAAATAGGGGTATAAGGTTACATATGTAATGCCTTAGTCAATAAAGAAAATAAAAACTAAAAACATTTTAAAATAAAGAAAGTAAAATAAAAAAAAAGGATGTAGGAAAAAACTTTATGTTTGGTCTCAGAGGCTGACTTTTCAAATGAGTTTATGTCTGTAATTTGAAATGAATTTCAGAGACATTTGTTATTCAGATAAGTATAACAGAATTAATTGATTGTATTGAGAAGATGTGAGTGTTCAGAACTAATTTTGGACCTTGCAATCTTATAGGCTCTGATTTGCTATGGAAGGTGCTCTGTATGTAAGCATGTGCATGTGTGCTTGTGTGAGTGTGTGTATTTACCTTTGTGTTTACTCAGATCAAGCATTAGGGAAATGACCTGTTATGAAACAGCGCCATATCTATTCCTCATACTCTGTTCTGCCACAATCTTGCATTTAGTCTTTATTAGTACACAAGAGGCTCCAGATTAGGTTTCACTGTTAAGGAGTTTTGTATCCTCAGGCTCTGAACAAAATGATAAATAAAAGAAAAAAATGACAGATGGTGGACAATATATTACCTTCAGTATTGATAGTGACTTAGAGGACATGGTTTTAGTTCTGTGTGCAAAGTGAGCTTGCTAGTACCGAACCCAGAATCAGGCAGGCTTATGCCAACAGGCACATGCAGTATTAGACCACGGCGGACAGACTGCCTCCACCCCCACTACTGGGAATCTCTGCTGCCTCTTGGCAAGCTGCTTCCTAAAAAGGAAGAAAGGCAGAGTTGGGCTAAGCATGCCCAGTTTATTATTCCCCAGTTCACCCATATGGTGACTCCTTCTAGCTCCCTTGAGGGGGAGTGATTAAAAGAGTGAAGAAAAGGCAGGAGTTATACTTAGGGAGCTGTCCTCTTAAAAAGGAAACCTAAGGATAGGGGAATAAATTTTGCCTCCAATACTGTCAGACTAAGAAGATGATAAAGCAGCAGCTATGACTAAACAAACACATTGCTTTAGCGGATGCTTCAGTCTGATTCCTTCGATCCCTGTGGCTCCATTGGCTGCTAATCTGTGATAAAAATTCAGCGGGGGTTGGGGTAGTAGGCCTGTGTATCTTAAAAACAGCCTGAATCTAAAACAGCCCCTTGTTTGCCTACTACTCTCTGTGGGGAACTCCTGGCTTAGACTCCAAACGTGTGAACATGTGCTTCCTTGGCTCTCCTGAATCTTTGAGTTCTACTGCTCGGCTGGTTCTGACTCAGTGCTTCATGGACCCACAGGTCTGCATATGCTCCACTTACCTGGTCCTGCAGTTTCATCCAGGCTCCAGGAATGATGCCCTTGATATGACAACCAAGCCCAAAAGGAATGGAAATGAAGCAAGAACCTGCTTGTACGAGTGTCACCTTGTGGCTGGCCCTGATGGGGAATAGAGCGGTTGGCAACTAGAACACTGCAGGTTTAGTCAGGTGCTGGAAGCCCTGGACCGCCACCAAATCAAAGCACTTCTCTGGACAGGACTGGAGCAAAGCAAGGAGGAACAGGACGAGTGTCACGGGCATATGGGAAGGACATCTGTTTAGAAAACATTTTTGTGTGAATCGTGATGGGGTTCTTCAGTGTCCAGTTCAGGGCTCATACACGGGTTGATGCATTTGAAATGAACTGAGTGTGATGCTCTTTTTAAGTACACTCTCCGGTTTGCTGCTGCCGCTCTCCTCCATTTGCCCTTTCTTTTTATATGAGGCTGCAGCCCATATTGATGTTATCTGTTTGGACCGGAAAGCCTTTGAGTTGTTTGTTGCCCTAGGTCTAGTTTGAACTTCAGCTGCATTAAAAAACAAAACAAAACATAACTATGATCCAAACTGTTGATCCTCAGTCTACAGCCTTCTCTGCCCTTCTTGGTGAATGATCCTTAAGTTCCTCATTGTTCTGCTCAGTTCCTCCCTTCCTCTCAATATCATCCTAAAATACCTTAGAGAAGAAATCAAGCCAGTTACTGATTAGAATGGCACAATGGCTTTTAAATTTATTTATTTATTTATTTATTTTGATATTGTTTTTATTGATTTCAGAGAGAAAGGGAGAGGGAGAGAGAGATAGAAACATCTATGATGAGAGAGAATCATTGATTGGCTGTGTCCTGCATGCCCCCCACTGGGGATTGAGCCTGCAACCCAGGCATGTGCCCTTGATCAGAATCAATCCCAGTACCCTTTAGTCTGCAGCTGATGCTCTATCCACTGAGACAAACCGGCTTTTAAATTTAAAGAATAAATTGCTCTCATGTTATGGACTGAATTGTCCCTTCCAACCCCCCCCCAAAAAAAAGAAAAAAAAAAACAAAAAAGAAAAGGAAAAAAAAACCCCAAAACACAGTTGTGTTAACCCAGTAACTCAGAATGTGCCTCTGTTTGACGGAGAACTTTTAAAGAGGTGATTAAGTTAAAATGGCGCTGTTAGAGTAGTTTCTCCTCTAATCTGATTGGTGTCTTGTAAGAAGAGGAAATTTATGCCCAGCTGGCATTGACCTATGAAGGAGGAGGTCACGGTTCAATTCCTGGTCAGGGTACATGCTTATGTTGTGGGCTTGATCCCCAGTGTGGGGTGTGCAAGAGGCAACTGATCAATGATTCTCTCCCATCATTGATGTTTCTCTCTCTCTCCCTCTCCCTTCTGCTCTGAAATCAATATATATAAAAGCCTAAGCAACTGGCTGACCACCAGGGGGCAGATGTTCAACACAGGAGCTGCCAAGGGACAGCAACTTTGCAGAGTGCCCTCTCACACTCTGAGACCCCTCAGGGGATGTCAGACTGCTGGTTTTGGCCCGATCCTTGCAGGCCAGGAGGAGGGATCTTAGTTAAAAAAAATGAAAGAAGAGGAAATTTGGGCACACACAGAGAGATACAAGAGGTGTGTACAGAGTAAAGACTGTTCGGGGACACAGTGAGAAGGCCACTGTCTGCAAGTCAAGGGGAGAAACTTCAGAAAAAACCAACCCTTCTGGCCCCTCGATGGTGAACTTTCAGCACCCAGAACAGTGACAAGATGATTTTCTTGGGTTGCAGCCCTGGGTATTTGTTATGGAAACCCTAGCTAAGTCATACAGACCGCTCATGTAGGAACTTGCCTCTGCATGTACACTGGGGGAAGGGAAAGAAGATTCTACCACCTTTTTTGTTTTTGTCCACACAAAGCCTTATGCAACAGTATCTCCATTTATAGCAAACACCTGTTTTTTTTTGTATGCTTCTTTAGTACATGTCACTAAGCAGACTACATTCTAAGTCCCCCTTCTCCACGGCCTCTTTTTTAAAAAGACCCATTTATTGTGATATACAGCCACTAATTAAAAACAATCTAGTACCATTCATTGGCATACTTGTCACTCAAACCAAATGGCCCAGATAGCGTACAGGCCCCAAGGGACCCAAATTTATAATCTATGTAAAAAAGTAATCTAGGTCACTCTGCCTTGTGGTTTAATTTCTTTTTTCCCTATAGGTGCCTGTGCCTGTATTGTATCCAAAATGAAGTGGAGGGTTAAATACCTTCACATGGAAACTGTGGAAGCTGAGTCTGTACACAGGAAACACAGGGAAAAGCTGAACAAACAGGTCCTAACTTTGATCGACATATACGTTCATCGGACATCTTGGGTATCACAGCCCTGTCTGCTGTTTACTGCTCCACAGCTGATTTCCAGGTAAAAATGATCTAATTCTTGATTTGAAAATTTTATTTCTTATTTCAGCACGGCTTTTCAGTTCCTTCATCTCCAGACATTCCTTGTGATTAGTTACTCACTTAGCAAACACTTTTCAAGCCTTGGATGGCTCTTGGCATGGAGGGCAGAAAATTCTATGAGACAGATGACCCACCCTCATGAAATTACAGTCTAGGAAGAGGGGCCAGACAGAGAGCACATACTTGCAGGAAGGTGCGTAAGCACTCCGCAGGTACACAGAGGACTTCTGTGAGTAACAGGCCAGGGGAAACCACATGGCCTCTGCAGGGCGTGTTGTTGGTGTCTCCTGTATGAAGGCCACTCGAAATGAAGTCCTACGAGAGCCTTCCTCTGAGGAACCACAGTGATTTCTCCCCCGCTTTATGCTTTGATGGAAAGGAATCTCAGAACAAAATTTGTGACACAATTTTAGTAAATGGGGAGTCGGGGTCAGTATCTGAGAATTTCTCTCCTTGCACTCCTTAACCCCCCAGTACCCACGGGCTAGGCTTTCTACATCGTCAGTCATACCTGTGTCAGAAGACAGGCCTGTCTGTGTTTGGTAGGGGAGTAGGGTGGGAGAACGTAGCAGGGAGCACTCGATTGGGGCAGGGTTGTTGGGAGGGAGAGTTAAGGGGCCAGGACCTTGGCAGGCCTGGTTCCTCACGTAGAATGAGAAATTCAGAAAATTGAGTCAAGGGCTTAGTTTCTGACTTAGGGCTCTTCCCTCACTTCCTCTTACCCCACCCAAACATTCTCAGAAGCTTTGAAATCTTTGCAGGAGCCCCATGGGTAACGGGCTGCTTAAATCATCAGGGCCAGCATATATTTCCCTCAGACAAACGCAGTGGCATCCTTACCGACAGCAAAGGGACATCTACCTCATTCCCTGGTGAGTGGCAGTCTCCACTGGTTGGTTCCCAGGAAATGAGGCACATCTTCCCACAGCCCACAGACCATGGAGGAAACAAGGTCTATCCACCCATAAAAATACGTCAAGGCAAACTTAGTGGGACAGGAAAACCAAGGAGCATCTTTCATGGGCCGGGACCCCGTGGCTTGCCTAGAAATGGACAAGTCTCCTCATGATATTAGCTTCTGATTGCCACTTCCCAAACCTCTCCCATGTGTACCAACCTTTTGCCGCTTATGTTGAACACTTACTGTTTCTGTGAATAAACTCTTTTAGAAATTCTGATCCATTTCAGCTTGTTCTAAACAATTAGAACTTGGGACAACAAAGGTTCTATGCGCTGTATTTAAGAAATATATACGTAAAATTTCCAAAGAAGTTACTTTGTGTCGGACTTGAAATCTCATATACGAGTTTGGGTAACACTATCATAATGTCCTTAGGACATTTGCTGTTTGCTTGTGTGTCAATTGGAGAAATGTTTTTCCCTGAACTGCCTTGGTGGCTTTGTGGCACGTGATGGTGGGAACACATGTAAGAAGGAAATGTGGGGCCAATGTGTGATGCTGTTGGGGGGCACTTGGCTCTCCACCCAGTGAGTCCCTTCTGGAGTTGGAGGTCTCCTTTCACAGGATGTCTCTTACTGACTCCCGTGGCCACCTCCTGGGTGATTCCTGTAATTGGGGGATTCTGCCACAGCAGAACTTGCTCAAGGAGATCATCCTTAATTTGTATTTTTCTGAAACTGACTTAAAAAATGCAAATTTGTCACCTTATCTGGAAGAACACACAAATTGGCATTTCTAGGCACCGGGGCTGCCAGATAGCCAGTTTTACATTGTCTATATTTTTGTGAAGTTTTCGTCTATTTTTGACTCCAACAGTACAGGCCTGCCTAGCAGAAATCATGCATAAATAGACAGCAGTGCTTGTTTTTGCCTAGATCACTATGGTGATTGCAAAACCTTTCCTCTGCTTTGGCTGGACAGACTGAGAGGATTGTGTGTGGGGGAGTTGGAGACAGTCCTGAATAAATCCATGGATTCCCTTTCATCCCTCAAACCACCTCTGGCATTGGCCTCACCTTCAGTTGCCTTTACCTGTGGCAGCCAACTGGCTTAGGAAGCAACAGAACAGATTCTAGGAATGAAGTTTTTATTTTATTTTTTTTAAACGCTTTTAGAAGCAAAAAATAGCCTGTTTCTTTCTTATGTGGACTCAGATGACAGTTGATCTCTCTCCCTTTTTCCATTTGCAAAGTTCAATTGCACCTTTTTCAACAAATGTGGTCTGAACGAAGGCAGCTTGTGGTGGCCTAGAATTGTCACATGGACAATAAACTGGAAAGGAAGTTTGCTTAAGATACGGAGCAGGAGCGGTGGGCATCTCGTTTGAGGACTGTAATTGGCCAATGTTCCCTCCCGATAGGTGGCGGCAAGTTTTACTGTCGTGCAGCAAAACCCACTGATCCATTCCCCAGGCAATTTCATAGTAATATTCCACGGTTGCCTTTGCAGCTTTGATCCACATTGAGAGTTAGCTGTTTAAGAAAGCCACAGATTGTGTATAGAAAGATTAAGTACAGACTTACGACATTTTCTGTGAGCCAAACAATGGCAGACTTTCCTTTCGGAGGAAGCACACTATAATGGCTGGAGAGGGACAATGATCTTGTGGGTTTGTTTTTTTTCTCAACAGCAACACTGAAAAAAATTCAAATCAGCTGGAAAGAGTTTGCCTTCCATTTGCATTTAGCCTTGTCTGAGCTGCTCTGTGGAGGGGCCATACCCCCTGCTTCACTTTCTTAAACTGCCTTTCTAGCCTGATGCTTTGTGATCACAGATGCTTTCAGAGAAATACAGGAGCTGAGCTTTTTGTTATGAGTACAACAGTAGCCCAGCTGAGCAGGGAATGGGAGCTCTCCCTCCACACCTTGACCTGCCGGTCACTGTTGAAGCCCACTGTCTTTGTGGTTCCTGTGATAGAATTCTGGCCTCACTGCTCATTTTGCAGATTCTGAATCATCACATCATTGAATATAATCCTTTGAACAAACTGAAACAGTGAGTGTTACTCTCCTTGTTTTAATAAGAAAACCAAAGAACAGAGATGTTAAGGGACTTGCTCAAAGTATCACAGCTCAGAAATACCTGCCTCTGAAACCTATTTGCCTTCCACATGGCTGCACATATAGGGGGTACTAGCTGGCACTTTCATTCAAGAAGTACCATCGGCCCCCAAATATGTCTCTTGACATGATGATTGACCAGAAACTCTTCTTTAATAAGAAAAAAGGCTTTGCCTTTAGCTAGTTTCTGAATGCTGCAGGAGACTCTTGTCCATGCCCATGAACAGAGGTCAGATTTCTGATGGTTTGTAAAATTGTTCTGGGTGCAAATACCTCAAAGTTAAGTGCTTTTTTTTTTAAATGTGCAACACAATGAAACATGGATATAACCTTCCACTTCTGAAATGTCATTTTTGGGGTATCAAATAGAAATGATGGAACTATAAATCCAATATTGCCAAGGAAGGAAGGAATAGTTAGGGAAGTAAGGATGAACTTCTCTGAATTTGCTTTATGATTTTTTTGGGAAACACTCTTTTTTCAGTGTTAAGGTACTTTTGTCTGTATTTCAAAAAGATGGTTATCACAATATATCAGTTATTATAGGAAACTTACAAACTTTCATTAAAAATATTCTTGATTAGTAGGAAGCTCTAAGTATGCTTCCGCTATCAAATTAAGAAACAGGTCAGTACACCTTCAGTCAGACTGCCATTAATTAATAATTAATTCCCAGCAAGTTTAAGAGAAATCCTGATACTCATTTTGCCAAGTTCTCAAGTCACATAGTCTGTGTTGCAAAAAAGGATCTTGGTTCTTTATATATTCTTTTAAACAGCCTGTTGAGATATAATTCCCATATTATACAATTTACCCATTTAAAGGGTACAATTTAATGGTTTTTAACATCTTCACAGAGCTTTGCAGCTATCACCACAACATCTGTGTTATTTAACTATGTAAAACATATATAAGATCATTTTTCTTATTCATAAAGTACATATTTTAAAAGTTCCTTTAGTGAAAGTCTATTGGTGGTAAACTCTCTTAGTTTTTTGTCCATCTGAAAATTTCTTTATTTTACTCTCATTTTGAAATGATAGTTTTGCTAGTTTTACAATTCTAGGTTTATAATTACATTCTCTCAGGACTTTTAAGATAGTAATGCTCACTCAGTCTTTTGGCTTCCATTGTTGCCAATAGAGGTTGGTTATCAGTGTAATTATCGTTCCTGGTAAATGACCGGTCTGTTCTCTCTTTCTACTTCAGAGTTTCTTTTCTTATCTTCAATATTTTGTAGCCTATTTTTAAAAAAGCTCATATGTAGCCCTAACTGGTTTGACTCAGTGGATAGGACGTTGACCTGCGGACTGAAGGATCCCAGGTTTGATTCCAGTCAAAGGCACGTACCTTGGTTGCGGGCACATCCCCTGTAGGGGGCATGCAGGCATAGCTGATCAATGTTTCTCTCTCATCGATGTTTCTGACTCTCTATTCCTCTCCCTTCCTCTCTGTAAAAAATCAATAAAAATATACTTAAAAAAACCCTCACATGTGAACCTCACCTATTTTTCTTGCTTGGTTTATGTGGAAATGCTAATTTTATATGTACATCTTTTATCAATTCTGATTTTTTTTCAGTCTCTTTAATCCTATCCCTTCTGCATTTTAAAATTTTATCTCCTTCTGGGACTCAATTGGGTATGTGCTAGAATCTCTCACTTTCTCTGTTCTCTCATACAGCCCTTGTTTTCTCCCTGGGCTGCACTCTAGGTGATGCCCTCCAATTTATCTCCCATTACTAACTCTCTTTGTTCTGGTGTCTCACTCATTCATTGAGAATCCATTTTTACCCAATTTTATTTTATTTTAATTTTTTTCAAATATTTTTATTGATTTCAGAGAGGAAGGGAGAGGGGGAGAGAGATAGAAACATCAATGATGAGAAGGACTCATTGATTGTTTGCCTCCTGCACACCCCTACTGGGGATCAAGCCTGCAACCCAGGCATGTGCCCTGACTGGAAATTGAACTCAGGATCCTTTGGTCCATGGTATGATGCTCAATCCACTGAGCCACCACAACTGGGCCCAATTTTATTTTTAAACTAGAGGCTTGTTGCACAAAGAGTTTTGTGCAATAGGCCTTCCCTTCCCCTGGCTGCTAGCACTGTTTTTCTCTGGCACCTGGGACCCAGGCCCAGCTGCAGTGGAGAAGCCAAGCCTCTTCAGCCTTCAGTCTTCGCTCCGGCACTCCATGCCTGCCTATGCAAATTAACCACCATCTTTGTTGGGTTAATTTGCATACTCATCTGATTGGCTGGTGGGCGTAGCAGAGTGACACCAATTTACATGTTTCTCTTTTATAAGTGTAGATGTTGATTCTTAATTCTTCATGAAAGTTTCTGACTGTTCCTTCTTTGATCATATATTTTAAAAAAGATTTTAATAAATTATACATATTCTTTTATATAGGTACTAGAGGCCTGGTGCACAAAATTCATGCATGGAGTGGGGGTGGGGGGTGGTGGTGGTGTCCCTTAGACCAACCTTCACCTTTCCAATGTAGGACCCCATGAAGGATGTCTGACTGTCCTTTCACAATCCAGGACTGCTGGCTCCCAACCTCTCACCTGCTGATTGCCTCTAACCATCCCCTGCCAGCCTGATCAATGCCTAACTGCTCATGTGCCGGCCTGATTGCCCCTAACTGCCCTCCCTCTGCCAGCCTGGTCCCCCCAACTGTCCTCCCCTGCAGGCCTGGGTCCCCTCCCAACTGCCCTCCTTTGCTGGCCATCTTGTGGTGGCCATCTTTGACCACATGGGGGAAGCCATCTTGTGATGGTCAATTTGCATATTACTCTTTTATTAGATAGGATACTTCAGAGATATTACAATTTTAGTTCTAGGCCACTGCAATAAAGTAAATATCACAAAAAAAGTGAGTCACACAAATTTTTTGTTTTCCAGTGCTTATAAAAGTTATGTCTATATTATACTGTAATCTATTAAGTGTGCAATATCATTATGTCTAAAATTACAGTATATGTACCTTGATTAAAAAATACTATACTGCTGTCCTGGCCAGCATGGTGGTGTCTTGTGTACTGAAAGGTTGCTGGTTGGATTCCTGGTCAGGGCATATGTGTGGGTTGTGGGCTTGATCCCAGGTAAGGGGTGTGAAAAAGGCAGTGCATTGGCGTTTGGCATTCACATGGATGTTTCTCTCTCTCTTTTCTTCTCCCTCTCTCCCTAAAAAAATCAATACAGAAATCTTAAAAAAACTTTATTGCTAAGAATATGTTAACTACCATCCAAGTCTTAAGTGAGTTTTAATATTTTTGCTGTTGGAGGGTCTTGCCTTGATGTTGATGGCTGTTGACTGGTAAGGATGGTGGTTGATGAAGGATTGGGGTGACTGGCAATCTCTTAAAATAAGACAACAAAGTTTGCTGACTCGACGAACACTTTGTTTAAATTGAATATTTACAGGTAATTTAGAGTTATTTCTTAGTCTGATTTCAATATTGTTGTGTCTTGGAACATAGGGAGGCCTGAGGAGAGGGAGAGAGATGGGGGAATGGCTGGCATGTGAAGCAGTCAGAATACACACATTTATTGGTGAATTTTGCAGCCTTCTATGGATGCAGTTTGTGATGCTCCCAAATAAAAACAATAGTAACATCAAAGATTACTGACCACAGATCACCATAACAAATATCATAAAAATAAAAACATTTAAAATTTTGAGGGAGTTATTAAAATGGGACACAGGGACACAAAATGAGCAATGGCACTGATAGACTTGCTTGACACAGGGTTGCCACAAACCTTTAGTTTGTAAAAAAATGCAATATCTTCAAATGCAATAAAGCAAAGTGCAATAAAATGAGGGATGCCTGTATATTGAATCTAATCATTCTAAAAGCTGAGTTGTTTGTGTCCTAAAACTGTGTCTATCTTCACTGTTCACCCAGTGGTCTGCAAGGTTTGTTTTTGGTCATCTCTGATTTTGAGACCTTATTATTTTGCACTTAAATTGCGGGATATTCTAAATGTGGGATATATTTCTGAAATTTATTATGTGAATATGTTTTATTATCTATATTCCTTGACAAGAATATAAGCTACTTGAGGCCAGAAATCCCTGTCTTGTTCACACTATATTTCCAGTGCCTTGATCACGGTTTGACATATAGAAATTACTCCCTACTGTATATAGGTGTTTTTTAATTTTTTCTTCCTCTACTCAACACATACACAATCTTATACTTTGTCATGCAATTTCAGAGCTTCCATTGATTCTGAATTAATAATTGCTTTAAATTTATTTAATTGTTCATATATGTGTAGCACACTCAGCTTTTGAGAAAGGAAAACATATGTGTCAATATTTTCAGGTCATATTTCCTTAAAGTTTAAAAATTTATGCCTCTGAGACACATACTTTTTAAAGACGTCACTATTGATTTTGGATCGATAGGGCCTTAAAACTTCAACCTAAATACTTTTGTCATCCTGGTTACAAGGGAGAACATAGTTGGGGATTCCTTACTTAGTCCTGAAAATAATTGCATGTGTCTTTTGAAGAGAGCTTTCTAAGTCACCATAAGTTGTATAAACGAGGCAAATGCACAAACATTGCCTTTAATGAACTTGGCATTTCTTAAAATATGGGAAATTATACATTCTTTAGAAAGTGAAGTCCTATTTTATGATTAAGTAGCATACTTCAAGAACATAGAGAAAATATATTCAAATTAATAATGCATTTATGAAGCTATTCAGGAATTTTTAAATTTTACCTCTAAGACAAAATATTTTGTATTTTAAAACAACAGTCTTATTAGGCTCATGCTTAACTTGGCATAAACAATTATAAACTATTTCTCATTCTCAAAGTCTGAGTTTTTCCGACTAGAATCTTCTTTAGGCATTTATTAAATATCCATGGCAGGGTAGTAAGTAGAGCCTCCAAAATGAAACATTTCTCTCAATTTAGGTGCTGGAGTACATAAGGCATTTTGCAATAGCCACCATACTATCAGGAGGTATTGGTGTTTGTTAAGGTCATAAAAGGGAATGATAATGAGAACCATGGAATCACTTAAGAAAAATCCTTATGCCACGAGGGAAATGGTCTCAGGAATTGAGTGCTATGTGCATTATTGATGGATAGTATGGCTTACATCAAAGTATCACTCGTGGACATCTAATCAGCTATCAAAAGCAACATTTTCATGTGACTGAAGTAGTTTCATAAAAAATTTCAAGATCTTATGGGAATCACAGAAGATTTAGTGTTTCTACACTTTTCTTCCCTGACAAATGTGAAGCGGTCAGACAATCTACTTCTTCACCAGCAACAGTGCTTTGCCTGCAGCTCATTGAGTGAGAATGATTTTATTGGACCACTTTTAAGATAGGAATTCTCAAGCCTGTAGAGCGCTTCTAGATGCTGTGGGTATGCAACAGGGAAGGGAGGCAGTGACTGAATTATCTGTGTCACTGCTTCAGTTTTCTTATTTTGGAGTCCCAGATTTCAACATCGTTTCTATTATTTATTCCCTTGTGCTTTATTCATTCTGACACTCAGCATATGGATGATGGAGATTGATTGAAAGTTTCTTCAACTCACACCAGGGGAATGATGCTTGAAGTAGTTGGCAAGAAGACATTATGCATTTCTGAAAATATCAAGACTCTCAGGAAAGACTTTAGCCTTGGAATAGTAGGATAGGGGTCATATTATGCTTTGTTTCATGAATAATGGCACGCATAAGACAGTAGATGACATTCAGGAAATGTGGGTTGAATGAGAGACTTATTGAATGAGGTTATTGCACATTGAAAACAGGATGCCAATATAACTGGCTATATCGATGCCAGATAAAAGTAAGGCTTTTTTTTTTTTTTCTGTCAGTGCATCTGAACTGTCTTCCAAAATTATACTCAGAGATTAAATCTTCAAACTAGAAGTTGAAAACACACTAAAAAATTTGCAAAAGTAAAGCAAAAGGCCAGTGCAGGTTGGTTTAAAAAAATAAATGTACACTGAGTGAGTATCAGGTTTGTAGTTGTACAAATGACTAATGAAATCACTACCACAATAACACAGAAGTGAGCCAGGAAAATACCCAGGTAAACTTGATTATATTACCATTCCTTTATGTCCTTTCCCAAAGCCTAGTGAGGCCTCTTTTATGTACAGGTATTTCCTTCTGGATGAGAGTGGTGTGCTATTCGGACTTGCCCTCAGATTGTCTATTAGATTTCCTTAAAGGACCAAGGACTCCTTCTTCAACACATTTAGGCAAACGAAGCTTTTATAAGGCATTAGGAAGCTAATAAAGTCTTCTTTACCTTTTCTTTCCTTTGCGTTGAATGTATTGAAATCCTTCACCCTGAATGTCCCTTCTCTAAGGCACACAGACATAGAATATAAACCTATTACCTCCCAACCAAATGTACTGGAAGAAATTGTTCAAAGCAAAAAGTGAATGAAAAAGAAAGAGTCATTATGAATACTGACATCTATGGGCTGTGCTTGATGGCTAACAAAGAAACTGAATTCATAAACAAAAAGAAAGTTTTTTGATGCAGCATTTCAGTGGAGGCTTTTATTATGGGACATTAAAGGGTTTAATAATCATTACCATTACTAAGAACAGTGCCACCTGCACAAGCAGTCACTCTAACCCAGTTGTCTGGAAAAATCACGGAACCTCTTTTCTAATTAGTACTTTGAGCTTTTTATTCATAATTCAAATTAATCTCAATTTATCAACTTTTTAGGTTTTAGGGCACCCTAGGTGGCAACTGCAACATCACAAGTTCTTCTAAAGATGAAAAGTGCTACACGTTCTTCCCACAACTAAAATAAAATTATTTTGGAACCAATGCTATAGCTCTTTCTTAATAAAGTAATTCTCAGAATTTGGGGGTGGTAAAATAATAATAATAATAATGACAGCAGCTCCTATTTAATGAATGCTTCAGATGTACCAGGCACTAGGCTAAGCAATGTACAAATATATTTTCTCATTTGGTTTTCTAACTCTCGGACCTCAAAGTAGGTATTACTCACTTTTTACAAGTCAAAATGGAAGCTTAGCAAGTTTAACTTGCCCAAAGACACTTTGCTAGTGAGCAGAAGAATGAGGAACCTTAGTCTGAGTCTGATATCCAAACCTATTCTGTTGTGGTCATGTTGCTCTTTTGATCGTGTGGAATATAATAAAAAGCTTTTACTGTTGGGAAACATGGCATGGCTAGCGCAGGGTTAAATTTAAGAGACAGCTCTTGACACCTTGGTTTTTTTGTGGGTACTCTGCCTATGCCTGGGAAGGTGTCATTAACCAGTTGATGATACCAGGGGGGAGAACTAGTAGTCACTAATTAGGACCTTTCCCTAGGCATCTGTATTTGAGACTTTCAGACACACACATATAATTCAGTAATTATGTTAGGCAGTTATGTAGAAATTTAACTGTTCCATCCATATACTTATGGTTTATTGAATGTTTTCTGCATGCCTGGTATTGTTTAAATTTCTAAGAACTGTTATTTTCTCTGTTTTCCTGATGAAAAATCTGATGCACAAAGAGTTTAAGCAGGTTGCCCTGAAGAGCACAGATTGTACCTGGCAGAGCTAGGAGTGTAATCAGACCACCCGATCACAGGGCCCATCACCTACTCCATGAGAGACATTGCTAGGTCCTGGGGATTCAGTGATGAAAAACGCAAAAAAGGTAGAAGAGAGAGATACAAACAAGCAGTTCTCTGCTTTAGTCCAAAAATACCAATGAATTTTCCAAATCTATTGTCAGTGGACATAGACACTCCCAAGATGTTGTGAAGAAACTTTCCTCCTTGGGATGAATTTATTAATTAATAGAGTCTTGAATTAATAAAGGTAAAGGTGGTAATTAAGATTAACCTGGCTTGAAATTCCACATCTGGATAATTCATGTCAAAACAAATACTTTTAAAACAGAATTTCCCAGGTATTTAGAATAGTGGCCAATAAATATCTACTTGTGTTGATATTTTTCCAAACCTATTCTGCACTTATGTGAATTTAGATAAAGAAGGCTTATATAACCCTCATAAAACAAAGCTTGTCTTAATGATATATATTTTTAAGATGGTGGCATAGATATTTTTTATGTTATTTCCTCCAATATTGTCTAGTATAGCACTTGGTTAGAATTAACCTACAGAAATAAAATCTAAAAACATCCTATCTAATAAAAGAGTAATATGCAAATTAGACATCACTCTGTGACAAAGATGGCCACCCCCATAGCCACAAGATGGTGGCGCCCAGTCTGGCTCAACCCCCCCACTGATGTGGTCAGGCCTGTTAGCCAGGCAGGTGGCAGGGGAGGCAGGGGGCCCGAGGGGTGAAACAGACGATCAGAGGGAGCTGGGGGTCCCCTGCCCAGGCCAGAGGCCTTCACCAGAGGCCTTAGGCATGGGCAAGGGTGGAGCCGGTGATTGGAGGGGGCAGAGGCAGAGCCAGAGATTTCAGGGACCTGGGCTCCACAGAGCCAGTGATCAGAGGGGCAGGGGTGGAGCCTGCGATCACAGGAGTCTGGTCACCATTGGACTCGGCAAAGCAGGAGTCTGGGGGTCCCCTGCCCAGGCCTTCAGCCTTGGTCAGAGGCTGACAGGGGGGCAAGGGCAGAGCCGGCGATGGCTGGGAGCAGGATCAGAGCTGGTGATCGCAGAGGCCTGGGCTCTGTGAAGCTGGCGATCGGAGGGGTTTGGGGGTCCCCTGCCCAGGCCTACATCCTTGGCCTGAGGTTATAGTCCTGGCAGGGGTGGAGCTGGGATTGGAGGAGCAGGGGTGGAGCCGGTGATCAGAGTGAACTACAGAGGAAACACCTTTTCTTACTGCTCATTGGCTAAGCTCCCTGTATGCCACTTGTAATATTCTTAGTAACTTGGATAATAAGAATCCAAAAAGGCGATCTAGGGTTTTTCCACCACACTCCTGGAGAAAAAAAAAAAGAAAGTCCACCGCTGGAGGGCTAAGAAATGTCCTGTCCTGCCCTAGCTGGTTTGGCTCAGTGCATAATGCCTCAGCCTGCTGACTGCAGGGTCTGGGTTCAATTCTGATCAAAGGTATGTACCTAGGTTGCAGGCTCCTCCCTGGTCGAGGCCCAGGTCAGGGCATATGCAGGAGGCAACCAATCAAAGTGTTCCTCTCACTTTGATGTTTCTCTCTGTTTTTCCCTTCTCTTCCACATTCTCTAAAAATCAATGGAAACATATCCTCAGGTGAGGAAAAGAGAGAAAGAAAGAAAGAAAGAAAGAAAGAAAGAAAGAAAGAAAGAAAGAAGTAATATCCTATGAAAGACACATCTTGAAAATGCCTGAAGAAAGTTGTCATTTTTCATGGTGAAGGGACTGGAGTCTGTGTTGATGAAAACACCTTGGTGGCTGTGGTGACTGGCAGTGGCTGCAGCAGCGGGGTGATGGTGCTGGTGGCTTCCCCTGATTAGCCTGGTCACCTCCCACAAAGGGAGGCCAGACTGTGGCTTAGGCCCACTCCCCAAGGGGATCAGGGAGTGGGCCTAAGCTGTCAGTAGGACACCCCCTGAGTGCTCCCCATATGTGAGAGGAGGCAGGCTGGGCTGAGGAACCCCCCCCAGTGCATGAATTTCGTGCACCAGGCCCCTAGTTATAAATATAAGCCATTAGTTGGCTTCTTAAGATTGTCTCAAGTAGCTTAAGTCAATGAAATCTTCAGAAATATAATTATGTATCAAATACAATACAGAATAACAATAATGCCAATAAACATATGTGGTGGTTTTAGCATTTATCTCTTCCTAATGTAGGCAAGCACAGTATCCTTTGAACTTTAAATATATTTTTTATTTTTATTATTTATTTATTTATTTTTAAATATATTTTTATTGATTTCAAAGAGTAAGGGAGAGGGAGAGAGAGATAGAAACTTCAATGATAAGAGAATCATTGATTGGTTGCTTCCTGCAACCAGTCAATAGAACGATTGGCAATAGAACGATTCTGGGCTGCTTGCTGGGTACCACCCACTCTCCCACCTGCCTCACCATGACCCAACAATTCAGCCACCAGGCTGAGGGACTCAGGAAGCCACCTGTGATTCCTGATGGAAAGCACGCCCTGTTCCTGCAGTGACATCAGGAGGCAACTGCTTATTATTGTTACTGGAGATCGAACCCACAACCTAGGCATGTGTCCTTGAGTGGAATCAAACCTAGGACCCTTCAGTCTGCAGGCTAACACTCTATCCACTGAGCCAAACCAGCTAGGGCATGAACTTTAAATATATTTTTAAATAAAAAACTCTTATGAGGTATCTTAATCAATTAGGGCTGCTATAACCAAACACTGCAGACTAGATGGCTTATAAACAACATACATTTATTTCTCACAACTCTGGAGGCTGGATCAAGGCTCTTTGAGATTCAGTAACTTGTGAGAGCTCTTTTTCTGGTTCACATGTGCTTACATACCAAAGGAGGGAAGGGAGTTCTATGGAGTATCCTGTATAATAAAAGTCTAATATGCAACTTCCCCTCGACTGGGAGTTCCACGGGGAGTTTGACTGCTTGCTATGATGTGCACTAACCACCAGGGGGTGGTGTGGGACATGGCAGGCATTGGCATTGGAAGGGGGTGGCAGTGGAGGTGTTGCCGGGACCATGGCGGGATGATAGAGCAAGTGAGTGGGCAGCGCTAGGCCAAGACAGGTGCGGGTGGGCCCAATCACCCTACAGATGGCTACCAGCAGCAGTGGTGGGGAGTGGGGATGCTGCCTGACCCCAGGTGCTTAGGGAGCTAGGAGGGGGCCTGGTGTCTTAGGCACAGAAGGATGCACAGGGATCTGGGGGCCCAAAGCACACCAGATGCTTGTGCTTTGATTGCCGGCCAGGCCTAGGGACCGCACCCATGCATGAATTTCGTGCACCAGTCCTCTAGTGTTTTTTAAGGGCACTAATCTTATTGTAAGGGCTCCACTCAAATGGCCTAATCACCTCCTAAGGCTTCCACCTCCAAATACCATCACATTGGAGAGTAGGTGTCAATGTATGAATCCTGGTAAGACACATATTTTGGGAGTCTATAGCATGAGGTCAAATTATAAACGAGGCAGTAAAAATGGAAAAAACAAACACAAAAAACCCCAGCACCACGCCACTTTATAAGTTAAAAATCAGAATAGAGATCAAGACTTATGGTTCAGATGGCTGGATAAAGACAGAATTTATTCGTTCATTCATTTGTTTGTTTTTAAACTCATATTATTCCACAAAGGACTTGAAGTGGTTTACACAAAAACACATATACAATTATGTTAAGAACAGTAGAATTTTTAAATAAAAATATCAAGTAAGTATAACTTAGAAGATCAAGGCAAAATTATGGGCAAAATTAAGTAAAGAGTTTGAAGTAATTATGCATCTGAGTCAGTTCTTAAATTGCTATATATGAAAAGGTAAAAACTTATACTCCTGAATTAGCTGCGTAGGGTACCTCTACCAGATAATTTGTCTGGGTAGATGAAAGTTTCACTGGGCATTTCAACATAATTTTTAGCATGTGTATAAGTTACAACATTACTCTGAAAAGCACAGGCCTATTCATTCATAGAACAAAAGCTGGGCAGACATAAAATCAAGCGGTGGTGTCAGAGTATTATTTAAAATATCAAGTCAGTCTCATTTATGTTTTACATTCATAGGCTTCATTTGGGAAGTTTTCACTGGAAACGGCATTGTGATTGACTTGGAATACGTTAGCAACACAGACTTAATGAACTACAATATACTTGCCTGCATTAGACATTTAACTGTCAGGATTGGCAATAGAATGATTCTGGGCTGCTTGCTGGATACCACCCACACTCCCACCTGCCTCACCATGACCCAACAATTCAGCCACCAGGCTGAGGGACTCAGGAAGCCACCTGTGATTCCTGATGGAAAGCACGCCCTGTTCCTGCAGTGACATCAGGAGGCAACTGCTTATTATTGTTAGCACTGTCATTCTTGTTGAATGGAATGGGGAAGAAGGAGAGGAGGGGGAGAATAGGGATGAGATGGAGATGGCAGATGCCACAAGGGAGAAAAAAGAGAAGGAAAATACCAGATAGCAGGACGGGGCGGGGGGAGAGGGGAGTGTTTAACACAGGAGAACTGAGAGAAAAAGAGAAAAGAATGAGAGAGAAACTGATAGGAAAGAAAAAAGTTTAAGGAGTAGAAACCAGAGATAGAATCAATATGACATCTTTACTTGTCCTGATTTGACCCAGCTAATTCCCTGGGGATGTCAACTTATTCATTTCCGGGATGTTGGAGGAGGACAAGCAACAGATATTAGAGGGCATTATGGCGGTCACTCTTCAGTAACTCTCTAACCTCTAAGAACTGAAGGCAGCTGTGGCCACAGTGGGAACAAAGCGAGGGGGAGGAGGACGAGCCTCCGAGTGTTGTGATTCGTTCTGGCACTGACTTGGCCTTATGAAAGTAATTTAGCTCCGCGGGGCTGAACCCAGTCATAATTAATAACAGGACACCTATGTATATAGTAGTTCATTATTACTAACAAAGTGCTGCCTAGGGCAGAGGCAGAGAAGAAACAAAGGCAGAAAGAGAAAAGGAAAGCAAGAAAAAAGAAGGGAGAGAAGACTTTGACTTCCCATCTTCTTTAGATTGAGTCCTGGAAGCTTTTTTAATGGAATTGATGCAATCTGCTCAACAGTCCTGGGAAGCGGCTGTTATAATCCTCCTTGAACTGACACTAAGATAATAGTTTGCTTGGCCTGACAGGTTTAAACGGAGGTCTACAGAACTTGAATCCTGTTAAATGTTTTTAACTACCAAATACTTGTAAAGATCTAGGTTATACTTAAAGAAACAGCTTGCTCATGTATTTAAAAACAAGTAAGCTTTCTACTAGAGTCATTACCTCTCTTTTCCAGTGTCTAACTTTGTCTTAAATTCTTAATGTATCCATCTAGTTTTACAAAATACTTTATGAATTTGTGGAGGGAAGAAAATGGAAGGAAATGGACTTTGAAGGCAGAGAAATCTGGCCTCAACTTCCGTTTTCACAGTTTATTAGCTACAGGATCTTAGGTATCTGTAAAATAATATTAAGTATATTTTTGAGGATTAAATGAATATGGGAAACATACCTAGCTAGCATAGTGCTTTCCACTTAGGGGGCACTGAATTATTGGTTCCTTTTTCTTGAAATTTTAGATAGAATTCACTGGTTCCAGAATTTTCCAAATTATGCTCTGAACATTAGGGGCTCTGAAAGATATAATTAAAGTTCTTCATGAAAATATTTTTTAATGGTCAGATATGTATATTTCTATTTCCTCTTCATTCTTACCTCCCCTATCCCCTAAGTAACCCATCACATATAGCTCATTGGTCAGTTCCAGTCAGATGAAACCACTAACTGTGAAAAATAAAAATTAAAATAATTTGGAAGAAAATGTAGAAAAATATTTATATGATCTTTTGATAGTGAAAATTTCTTTATTTTTTATTTTAATATTTTTCTTTATTAAGGTATTACATATGTGACATTACCCTCCCTTACCCCCCCACCCCCCCACTCACGCCCTCACCCCCCTGGTGCCTGTGCTCACTGGTTAGGCTTATATGCATGCATACAAGTCCTTTGGTTGCTCTGAAAATTTCTTTTAAAAGACACAAAATTCAAAACACAGAGAGAATTTGACTACATTAAACTTCAGTATGACAAAAGATATCATTAAAATTATATACAGGCCATAGACTATAAGAAAGTATTCAAATACATTTAACCAACAAAAGATTAGTACCTAAATATATAAGCACTTACATATTAGTACGAAAAGGCAAACAGTGCAATAAGAAAAATAAGCAAAGTGTGTGAATTGATATTCACAAAAGGGTAAGTTGCTTGGCCAAGAACACCCCCCCCACCCCAATTCAACCTCATATTAATTGAGGAAATGCCAACTAATACAAAAATGAGATGCTTCAAACATACTAAATTGGCAAAAATTAGAAGGGCGGACAATACACACATTTTTATTCATTTATTATTTCTTCTACATTTTATTAGAAGTTTTAGCCAGCACAGCAACATACCTTAACACACTAACAGACACAACACATGAGATAAATCATATAAAGATTGGGAAAAAAAGATGCAGAACTGTCATTATTGTAATCAATGGAATATTTACAAAGAAAGCCAACAGAAACTACGGATAAGCTATTAAAACTAGTAAGATAGTTTATCAAGTGCTAGGATTTAAGATTTTTAAAAATTCAATTTTCGTAAACTGTAATCAAACAAATAATAACTGTGAGAACCATTGATGTTGTTGACTAAATATTTTTGGTTTTGTCTTAGTACATGGTGGGATTTTACTTTCTCATCCCTTGAAGTTAGGTTTGATCAGATGGTTAGCTATAACAATGACATGTAAGCAGAAGTGATGCCTGTCACTTTCAGGTGAAAGCTTTAAGAGCCACAACATGACTTGTTATATTTTTTCACTCTTCCTCAGAATGTGGCAATCTTCTATATGACAACTGCTCTAACAGTTTGAGCCCTGAGGTGAGAAGTATCCCAACTGATGCAAGCCAGACATAGAGCATAAACAAAAAAACAAGCTTTGTTGTTTTCAGTCACTGAGATTTTAGGGTTACTTGTTAATGTAGCATCCTCTAGCTCATTCTGAGTCAGCAAATGAACATTTGTTAAGCATTTACCATGTGCCAGGAATTGTCCTAAGTACTTCTCTCTTTTTCTCTCTCTTTCTGCTCATTTTTGTAATTATCACAATAATTCTTTGATGCAGGAATTTTTAGAATCCTTGGTCTTATAAGTGAATGAATTATCTCCCAGAAGTACAAAGAGGGTAAATTATTTGCTTTAGGTAATACACTTTCTAAATGGCAAAGCCAGGATTTGAACTCAAGCATTTTGGTTTCAAAATCTAAACTTGTCTTATTAATCACCTGGTAGAGGGTCTCCCTTAGAAAATGTACTATAAAGCTTATAGATAATCTAATAAAAGAGTAATATGCAAATTGACCATCACTCCATTATACCTAAACCACACCCACCAGCCAAGTCATGCCCATCAGCCAATCAGAGTGGCCATATGCAAATTAACCCAGCCAAGAGGGCAGCCAGCAGCCACAGAGCTGGAATAAGCAGGAGGCTTGCCCCAGCGATGGAGAAAGCTAAGGTTCCTGTCTGCCTAGGCTGTGGCCGCCGCTCACAGCAACGAAGTTTCAGTTATAACAAAACTCAGATACCTGCTTCTAGCCTTGGGTTCAAGGAAGCAACTGGGAGCCTGGGTTGTCAGGGGCAACCTGACCTGGGCTCCGGTTAAAGCAACAAAGTTTCAACTTTAGAAGTTAAATAAATTCCAGATACCAGTTTCTAGTCAGTCTCACTGCAAACAGCCATCAGCCACTCACCCAAGCTGGCCAGGTACCTCAGCAGGACCCCACTCCCTGAAGGGAATGTGGCCAGCCTGAAAATGGCCCTCAGCCCCTCATCCAGGCTGGCCAGACACCCCATCAGGTACCCCACCCTGATCTGGGACACCCTTCAGGACAAACCAGCCAGCCCCACCCATGCACCAGGCCTCTATCTTATATAATAAAAGGGTAATATGCAAATGGACCCTGACATCAGAACCACTGGGAATGACTGGTCACTATGACACACACTGACCACCAGAGGTAGACGCTCAATGCAGGAGCTGCCCCCTGGTGGTCAGTGTGCTCCCATAGGAGGAGCTCTGCTCAGCCACAAGCCAGGCTGCCAGCTGCCAGCACAGCAGTGGTGGCGGAAGCTTCTCCTGCCTCCTCAGCAGAGCTAAGAATGTCTGACTGCAGCTTAGGCCTGCTCCCCACTGGCAAGTAGACATCCCCCAAGGGCCCCTGGGCTGCCAAAGGGATGTCTGGCTGCCAGCTTAGGCCCAATGCCCTGGGGAGTGGGCCTAAGCCAGCAGGTGGACATCTCCTGAGGGGTCCCATGTTGCTAGAGGACACAGACCATGCTGAGGGGAATCCCCAAGTGCACAAATTTTTGTGCACCGAGCCTCTAGTATAATTTATAATGGAAAACAAAACTATTGATATGAAAAAACTTATAAAAAGTTATTAAGACGTTTATAGAGAAAATAATAAAACTTCATTAAAAGAAAAACTGATTGGAAAGATGTAGCATGATAGTGATAACATGATTTGTGGATGGAAAAACCAAAATCATAAAGATGGAAACTTATCCCAAATTGCTCTATAGATTCAATGCACTTTGAATAAAAAAAAAATCATCAGTTTCTTTTTAATGTGGGTTGACAAGGTAATTTAAATTTTATTGTCGAAATACAGAGGACCAAGAATAGTCAATACAATCTTGAAAAAAGAGAATAATGGTGAATTTTCATGTCCAGATATTAAGATTTCTGTAAACTCATAGGAATAAAATCTGTGAGGGATGACACAAGAACAGATAAACCAATGGAAAAGAAAATCAAATTTAAAATCAAACCTATTTATTTGATAAAAATATAATTTGGAAGAAACAAGATAGATTATTAAATAAATGATACTGGGACAATTATCGGTATGAAAAGGTTTATATATTTACATATATACAAGTTGAATTTCAGATGGACTAAAAGCATAAATTTAAAAAGCAAAATAATAAAATTACAGGAAAACATGGGAAAATAACATTTTAATTATATCAGGCCTATATTTCTTATATCTGATGCAAAAGCACAAACTAATAAGGAAAATATTAACAAATCTGACTGCATAACAAAATTTTAAAGATGTTATGATGTGAAAAAAGGAGATAAAAAATATTGGAAATTTGTAATGCATGAACCATCAAAATATGGCATCTAGAATATATAAAGAGCTTCTGCAAATTAATGATAAGAAAACAACCTAACACAATAGAAAAATAGGCAAAGGCCCTGGTAGGTAATTAATAAAGAAGAAAATGAATGCCAATAAAATTTGAAAAGATTCTCAACATGTTTAATATTTAGGGAAATACAAATTAGAAGTCATGACATACCACATCAAGCACATGAATAAACAATTCTGATGACACCTACTGGAGAGGTTATGTATTACTAATGGTCTTGTAAGAAGATGATTGTCTGCTGTACTCCAGCAATTTTATTTTTAGGAAAAATTTATAAGGCAACACAAATATAGTTGTTTCTGACATCATGTTACAGAGCTGTCCACATAAACTAAATCTGCAGGCAACACACAGATAAACCTCAGAAACATTTTTAAGCGGAAAAAGGTTAAAGGGGTGTGTTTAGTATGTATGTAAAGTTTTAAAATATATAAATAGAACTGTAGTTAGTATATTTTCTTCATATAAGTAAATTTGCCAAAAGTTATATGGGAATTATTCATAGCAATTTCAAAAGTGGTTGTTTGAGAGGAAGGAAAAAAGAAAACAAAGGCGGTAGAACTCTAAATTTAGCTGAAACATTTTTTTTTTCTTCAACAAAAGGGGAATATCTAAAACATATGATGGGACATGTTAACATGTTTAATATTAACATTTAACTAAATGGAAAATGTTAACATGTTGTATTAATAAGTAAATGTTACAGTATTTTCTATACTTTTTATGTTTGAAGTATTTCATGATTAAGATTTGAACTTAAATATGCTTTGATGGTATATCTTCACATATACACTGTATACTGTAGTACATTTATTCTTAAATATTACAGCTAAGCCTTAAAATTGTTCTTTGTTTACTATAAATAAGATAGACATTTTTTAAAAGTCTTTTAAGTAGGAGGTCTAATTATTTCTAGGCCCTCATCAATAATCATGGTTGTCCTTAAAACATTTTAAAGTCTATAGATTTATTTCAGAGACATTAGCTTTATTGTCACACACCCTAGGAGGTAGATGTTGTGATCTTATATGAAAAAAGAAGTGAGGAGACCAGGTCAGATTACATATAGTTGTCGATTAAAATGTTAGCAAGACTATTTTTTGATCTAGAATTTTATTCTCTAAATCAAGTATGATTTCATTTTTTTCTGCCTCCAGTTGTCTTTTTGCTTTGTTTTGTACACGATGGGGTCCATATTACGGCAAAGATGATTTAGATTTACAGCTCTTTGGCCCCAGCTTCACTGATCTCCTTTCTCATAGCATGCAAATTTGCCTCCAATGGAGGGGAATGCTAATTATTTTAAGCTTTGTTATAAAAAAATGGGTTTGGGAGGATGAGAGGAGATAAACCAAAGAATTTATATGCTTACTAGTGGCCCAGTGCATGAAATTCATGCACATTAAAAGGGATTAATTAGAGGAAATATTTTAATATTGCTATTTGCCCTTTCTCTATAATAGAAGTGTCAGAGATTAAAGAAAACTAGTAAAATGTATATAAAAATCTTACTCCTGTCAGAGTCTGGGGTGCACCATGGAACCCAGAGTCAAGTCTTCAGCCACCCACGTGCACCTCAAAATTGCTTGAGACCCAAACCTGGATGGCTCCCCTTCATTGGGCTAGATCCAGACCCAGCCGGTCCCACCCTGTCAAGCCCTGCCAGGTGTGGGGGAGTGCAGCCTCAGGTCTCCTGGGTGCCAGGGCAGGGGGGCACGGCCTGAGGTCCCCCATCAAGCCATGCTGGGTGGAAGGAGTGGCCTGTGATTCCCCAGCCTGGCGCTGGGGCAGGGGGCACAGCCTGAGGTCCCCAGATCTGGTGCTGGGGTGGGGCCCATGGTCTGAGGTCCCCTGGCCCAGCACAGCCTGAGGTCCCCCTGCCTGGCATCAGGGAAGAGGGTGCAGCCTGAGTTCCTCTGGCCTGGTGCCAGGGCGGGGGGAGCAGCCTGAGGTCCCCTGTCAAGCCCCATGCAGGAGGTGGGTGGGCACACAGCCTCAGGTCCCTGCTGATTGCTCCTTAAGGCTCGTTATGGGAACTTAGCCTCAGCTGTGGGTGCAAATTGATCGGAGTGATGGTCAGTTTGCATATTCCCTCTTTATTATACAGGATAGGCATAGCCCTTGGATACAGGCATTATCCAATTATAAGATATTGAAGACATGGGGTGGGTGGATAAGGGCTGGGAGGGTGGAGGTTAAGGAGGGGAAAATAGATTTCTATAATACTATCAACAATAAAAATGTATATTTAAACAAGACAGTCTATAAAAATTTAAAGGACATACTTTTAGCAAGCATTATAAATTCAGCTGGGAATAAGATGTCTTTAAGGCCACACCTATCTATGGGAGAAAGGAAGAAGTGAGAAAGGCATGATGAAATGGACAGGGAACAGGATGATGGACTGCATATTTGTGTGAAAAAGGTCAGGAGCAGACTCACTTATTTCGCCTTAGGTAGAAGGAAGAAGGACTGGAGGCTGGGGGGAGAGAGAGAGAAGAAGTGCAAGGACCTGTATGATCAAGTGTTGCTGACAACTGCCTCCTGGGCTCCTCAGGGGGTTAGGGTTAGGGTTAGGGTTAGGGTTAGGGTTATTATAATCTATTCTTTCCTGTCATGTAGGGTTTCCGGGCGGGATCCTGACTTTAGGAATGCAACACATAACCCAATCTGTTGCAACCTATGTGCTGACTGTGTGTACAGCTTGCAATTGGCATTATTAAAAATGGAATAAGATAAGATATTGGAAGGGCAAGGAAGGAGGAAAAACTTGGCCATGTGGGAGCTGCAGGAGGAGAGAGTCACTGAAGTGTGTGACGTGTAGGTCTTCTGTCTGCCAAGCAAAGTTCATTAAGTGGCAAGAGTCTACTGTTTTCGCTCACAAACAGAAAGATGGCAATGACAGCTTGGTTGTCACTAATAGAAAAAAACAACTCTTTCTTGACACTGTTTCTGCAATTATAAGAAGTATCAACTCAAACATTGGAATTGTTATAATTAAAATATATCACATGATGACTTCATATAAATTTTAGTTAAAATATTAGAAGTGAAGACATTTTAGCTAGTTTTTATATGAAATTTTATATGAAAAGGAGGAGACCAGCTTAGTAGAGATGGTTTTCATAAATACCATAATAATAAAGGGCCAAAGTTGTCACGACCAAAATGATCAAATGAGTGGTTACCATGAAGTGCATGGAGCACCTCTTGGTCCCTCCCCATTGGCCCACAGGCTCTGATCGCAGCATGGCTGGCAGCTGGTGAGTGAGCAGGTGTGGCGGGACACGCTCGGGTGGGCAGGGCTGAGGTTTGTGTGGGTGGGGGGCCCTCGAGATTTCCTGCGCTAGGCCTCTAGTATAAGTATAAATGAAAGTTTTAATTACAGATAGATTAAAAAATATTGCACTATTAAGACAAGCAGATTCTAAGAAGAGAAAAGTAGGGAGATGTGGGAAGCATGGGACTTGGTTGGAATGTCTGTAAGGAGGATTTCCTGAAAGGTCGGGAGCCTCTGGGGGACCTTGCCGAAGGCGGCAGCCCTCACCTTGACTTTTCCAAACAAGTCCAATCCCCCGCGTGTTTTTCTGGAATCTCTATGTTTAGTTTTTAAGACCTAACCTTGTAAAAGCATGAGCTTTCTCAAGGATGCTTACCCTACTGATTGTATCTAGAGGTTAATTTTAGTTCAAGCTGTTGTTACAATAAAAGCCTAAGGAGGCAGGCAAGTAGGGCAGCTTGCTCCTAAAGCAAAACAGCCCCTTAGCCTCTCTTTCACAGAAACATGTCAGAGTAGTCTACTCATCCATCGCTCAGGGTCTGACGGTCAGCCCCTGCAGGGAGAACCATACAACTACACACACATAGAAAAATCTCCAATTGCATTTATTTTGGAAAATATCCATCTTGCTGTATGAGACAGATACATTTAGTAATTAAACTATTTTTTTATTAACTTATAAATTTGTATATTAAACCCATATTTATTGAAGGCCTATTATTGTGCCAGGTGTTGTTCTATGTGTTTGGGTTGTATAACTAAAGCAAATACACAGAAAACCCTGATTTTGTGAGTCTTACATTCTAGTAGAGAGAGAAATAAATATAATACCAATAAACAAGCTAATTATATAATACATTAGAAAGTGATAAGCACTTCAAAAATCAAGCTGAGGTGGGAACAAAGAGTGTGTGTCTATGGGGGGAGGCAGGCTGAAGAGAACAATATTATGTTTGGCAAGGAGTTAATAATTGAGCAAAGACCTGAAAGAGGGGAAAGACCATTTCAGGCAGAAGGAACAGCCAGTGGGAAGCCCTCAGGTTGCAGCATACTCCGTGTGTTAATGGATAGCATGGAAGCCAGTGTGGCCGGAGCAGAGTGAGCATGATGGAGCGTAGAAGATGATATCCAAGGTAACAGGGGCCAGAATCTAAAGGCTACAGTAGTATTTTACCCTCAGGAGCCATTGGAGTGTTTTTGAGAAGAGAGTGACATGATCTAACTTAGATTTTAAAGGAACCACTCTGTTGAGACTAGGCTGTGGGATGGCAATGTGGAAGCATGTAGACTGGTAAAAATGCTACTGCAGTAACTCAGGTAAAAGATGATGGTTGGAGCAGGTGACGGCAGAGGAGGTGGTGAGAAGCACTTGGCTTCTGGATATATTTTAAAGGCAAAGCCAATGAGTTTCTCTGATGGAATGGAAAGAAAGGACGTGAAGTGAAAAAGAAAGGCAGAAACCCAGGGTGATTCTAAGGTTTTGACAAGACCATGTGCAAGGATGGAATTGCTGTCACCTGAGGTGGGAATTCTGCAGGTTTAGATAGAAAGATAAGGAGTTTAATTTTGAACATGTTAAGTTTGAAGTGGCTATTTGATATGCAAATAAAAATGTTGTATAGGCAGTTGGATGAAAGAACTTGGAATCAGAAGAGAAGTTCTGGTTGGAGATATAGAAATCATCTTCTGAGCCAAGGTGATGGGACTGGATAGGATTACCTGGTAAATAAATGTAGATGAAGAAGAAGAGAGGTCCAAGAACCAAGCTTTGAGGTCCTCCAATATTAAGAGGTTGAGAGAAGAAGAGAATCCAGCAGCAGAGATTGAGAAGGAAAGCTTGACGAGGCAGAAGGAAAACCAAGAAAATATAATATCCCAACCGACAAATGGAGTGAATGTATTAAATAGGAGTGAGTGATCAAACATGGGTAATGGGATTCAGTAAAGGGGAGGTCACTGGTGACATCAAAAATACCCGGATGAAGAGGTCAGAGCAAAAGCTCTGCTGGAGCAGGTTTCTAATAGCTCTTATATTTTATAAAACATTTTTACAGCTCTGTTAAAAAATTACTTACAAGCCTATCATTTAGAGTGGACTTTACAACATAAACTTGCATTAATTTATTCAAATTATATCTTTGTTTCTTACCACTTTTATTTGTTTTGCAATGCAATTAAGAATGCCCAATGCCCATATCATATCAAAATGATATTGCTTGTAGTTGCACTGTATTATTGAGTTAATTATTTTCTCATTTGCCTTTATTTTTCTTCATGGCAGTTACTGTTATAATTTGGGGCCAATTATGTAATATGTACTTACTCATAACTTTTCAAAATATGATACTGTATTAATTGAAAAAATCTTTGCTTTAATTACACCAGGCACCTTGGCTGGGAGCTTGTTCCCAGCATGACCATATGTTATTTTTAAAGACACAAATGTTGAAATATTTCATCCTGAGTCGTGGGTTTACTGTGATGAAACAGCATATGTTCCTCACTTTGCTCACGTACCAGGTAAGAGTTCAGTGGTAGCGGTCAATTTTTCACCCCTCTCTCTAAGCACATCTTTGCAGTGGTCTCACTCCTTGACAGTGGGTTCAACCATGTGACTTTCTTGGTCCAACGTAATATTCACAGACAAAATACAAGAAGAGGCTTGAAATGGGCTCGAGTTTGCTCTCTTGTGCCTCTGTAACCACCCTGGGAACATACTCAAGCGGACCTGCTAGGATGAGAGATGTGGAACAGAATCATGTCACTCGAGTTTTCCAGCCAAGACTAGTCTAGATCTGTCAACTGCCAACTAACTCCCAAACATAAGCAATAAACACTCCTGAAAGCCACTGCAGCTTTGTGGCAATAAATAACGAATACTGTAGCCTTCTCTGGTCAGGTATGCTGTAGTCAAATATATTTCTCAGGACAGTCACATCATTAGGAGCAGGTAATTGATTTATAGGAATGTAGCTCAGAAACTTTTGTATTTTTCTACTATTGACACATTTCCAATTTTAATCCACTTACTTGTCCATAAGCCTATAATTGAAATACTGCCCCCATCCCTTCTATTTGTCTGAAAATATTAAATATTAAATTAAGTAACTATAAGCTCTCTTAACTTTCTCCCTGATAGTGCTCTAATTTGCCTTAAGGATTATTACTTTATTTCCTTCTTTCAAACTCAAAAGCAGGTAAATATCTCCTTAGCTAACCCTGCTGCATTTTTTCTCTTGATTCATCCTTTGTAATGTTTTCCTGGAATTTGCTTCATCGACTATTCTTTTTATTTTCTGTCTTCACTCATTTTTTCTCTACTTACTCTTTCCCCTCAGCATGTAGATTAACTTAGGTTCATTTTGAGAACAGAATCCCACCTTTTTTTCAATGTTTCTATGTCCTCAAGTTACCATTAAACCTCTTTCCATAGTTTTACTTTTATTGTGTCTGCTTTCTCATTTCTTTTCTATCTTCTCACTGGAGCTATCTAAATCCTGCCAATTGCAACTGCTGTCTTAGACTGCCAATGATCCTCTCCAGCCTTCTAGCAGGCAACGCCTTAAATTTAACAAACTGTTTTACTTACTTTTTTATGAAACCCGCTGCCCTTCATTCCTAAGGTGCAGTACCCAGCCATTTCTGGTGTCACCTTGCATCTTGTTTTGTTTCTTCTTCTAATCTCTCACATTTAGTTACTCCCCTCTGGCTCTCTCCTGCTCTCGCCTTCAGAATCCTGGCAATTTTGCAGGCTCACATGGCTGCAACTATAATCTCTGTGCAGAGGACTCATAAAACTACCTCTTTTGACCCTATCTGACTCCAAATATGTAATTCAAATTGCTCACAGAATATCTTCAATACTTCACACTCATGTGTACATAATCATAAGTTCTTTTCTCAATCTTCATGCACTTGTGCTACATTATCACAAACAGCATCCTCCTCCTCCTGCCATGATAATGTTGGGTTGAGGGCGGGAGAATAACAAGATAGAAAGATATGAGGTACATAATACTGTCCAGCTTCAATATAATTCTCTGGACCATCTATTCAGATTTTTAATTATGAGGGAAAAAACCCTCTATCTATCTTCTCTTCCTAATTATATTTTTCATTGTGTTTGGACTTGAATCTGTTAAAGGCACCTGCTTTATAATAAATTAAAACAAATTTTATGTCTACCAGGTAAATCTGGAGTCTAAAACCAAGGAGTCTAAAGATTTCTGATGAGCAAAAGAAACTACCCTTATATATAGGGTGTTGAAATAACAGTGATGAGTTGTATAAGAACATTGTAGCTCAGATGGCCAAATTAAAATTTGTATTAAAAATATTGTTTGGATGATAAATAAAATTTCCTAAGACAACATTTGTAGTTATCATATGTTTCAGTGCTAAAGGCCACATTCTTTGATGAGTAACACAAAACTTTGTTAAATGATTTGGGGATCCTCACTCTCCTCAGTAAACACTGAAGAAGGGCATTTACTTTAATGGAAATAGTAAAGCAAACATACATAGACTTAGATTTAAATAATATCATCTTCTCTCTTAGCTGATTTCATAGGGTTTTTTTAATGTTGGCTTCAGTGGTTGGTGAAATATTAGTATTTTTAAGTCATTTCCTTCTTTTCCTGAGAAAAATAGTGGTCAGGACAACACTTTGACTTCTCAACCAATTTGTTCAACCCATGGTTTCTTCCAAATATCACTATGACATACATCTTTTATCAATTTTACCCAATTCTGAGTTAAAATGTTTAGATTTATTATTAATATTTCCACTGTAATAAATAAAAATAGGCATGACAGTGACACACACTGACTTCAGCAGTGACAACCTCTGGCAATAGTAAGATATTAATACCTGCCTAATGTCTATGGAGGCTACATACATACTGAATTATTTTCTATTTGAAATCCTTTATGATTAGACATTTAAAAGGGAGAGATTGGAAGAACAAAAATTTCTCTCAAATAGGATAATCCTGGAATGTCCTGACCACCTTGGGTTAAACACACGGTCAATCCAAGATCTATCAAAAGCTTTTATAGATAAACGAATGGAGTTATTTATCCTCTTAAGCTTCCCTACCAATGGACAGGTTGTCTGTGTTCTGACTGCCTTAGCACTGTGGTCCTGCATTTTACAGTCACCTGGATCAATACATGTGTAGATACTAATCTTGCACTTGACCAAGCTTTTGACCAAGCTCTTGCCTCAGTGCCTGCCTCTGTTCACCTTCAATCAGCTTTATTACCCCTTGCTCATGACCCTCAACTGCTTGACACTGACACTATCTTGAGGCTTTAGGTTCTCTGGGTTGGATCAATCTACTCAGTCACTATCTTTCTGTTTCCTGGGCTAATGCCACTGGTTCTCAGTATGTCTTATATACTGGGTCTACCTAATCTGAGGCAGTTCTGTCAGAGCACTTTCCCAACTGTTCCCAGATTTTTAAAAAATATATATTTTATTGATTTTTTTTTACAGAGAGAGAGACACATTGATTAGCTGCCTCCTGCACACCCCCTACTGGGAATGTGCCTGCAACCAAGGTACATGCCGTTGACCGGAATTAAACCTGGGACCTTTCAGTCTGCAGGCCAACGCTCTATCCACTGAGCCAAACCAGTCGGTGCTGTTCCCAGATTTTATGTGAGCAGTTCCACTTACTGCTCTTTTTGCTACTCCTATCACAAATTTACTTAATCCTTAAAGCGTCTACTGGTGAGTGCTGGAGGTTAACGGCCACAGTTGAGAAAAGACCCGGAATTGGAAATAGAGACTTGAGAATGATAGAAATATAATCCATGGAAAAGGAAATGGGAATGAAAGAAATTATCCCCCCAAACAGCTTAGAAATAACAAAGGAAAAACAAGAACTGAACTTTGGGAAAACCACAAATGTATGGGCCAAAGCAGTGGAAGAGGATTCAGCAAAGAAAAAAACAAGCTCAAGTGAGAAGGAATTTAACCTGGAGTGAATGCTACCTTGGAAGCCAAGAAGTAGACAGTCCCAAGAAAGGGAGGGGCAAACATGTTCACTCTTTTAGAAGAGTTTAAAAAAATAATGCCATTGGAGCGGAAAATTAAGAGTCATGGGATATTTCAGCAAGAGAAGAACAGAGTGGGGTAGTAACAGCTGGATTGAATTGCATAGAAGTATGAAGTGAGGAAGTGGAAGTGAGAACAGACCACACCAAAGATTCTCTAATGCACCTGAAAATCATTTGGATGGAGTGGTGAAGCAATTAAAAAATAAAAATTTTCAAGTCTCACTCTCAGAAGTTTGAATTTAGTCTTAGTAAGGGCCCAACATTTACAGTTTTAAAAGCACCCCACTTTGAATAAAATTTGGATTATATTAAAAATGACAATGAAAAAGATGGAAGGCATGAGGGACAACCTTGCTGTTGGGTGGGGATGACACACAAATACCTTGTAATTTTCAACTTGTTTCACTGGGAAAGCTTCTCCCCTGGAGCAATAAAATATATTGGGCAGTCAATATCAAGAGCAGTCTGCTTAACAGTTGTGATTTTTATTATTTAATTGCTTTTTTTGATATAAGGCAGTTTGGTCACCATGACCTAATATATCCTAGGGCCTGATGACCCTTGGATAAACTGAATGTTAACATTTTAGCTTTCAATAAATATTTGTTGTTTGATTCTAGCAGAGCCTAGAAACCAAGTTCTTGAGAATTAAAAATAAAATTTTGAATCCTTTCCCAATCATCATTTCATTAGCCTCCTTCTCCTTCCTCATTTGCCAAGAACAAAGATTAGTGATAAAATTTAAGGCAATATATATTTTTTAAAAAGCCCTTTACTGTTTCTAATCTTCGATCTTTTATGATTTTCAAGTCCTTTAGCGCTTTCTTTTTTTAACCCTTGCCATTTGAATTCTGTGCCTCCTATTCTATTTAATCAAACTATTTAAAGTCACCCAATGATTCCTTCTTTTTTAAATGTTTGACTACTCTAAAATATTAGAGATTGTTAATGCTACTGTCCTAAAATTATTCTTTGGATGTTCCTTAATTGTGGATGGTCACAAAGTACCACAGTTTCTCAAGTTCATGGTGCCAACAAAAACATTAATAGTTGTCATAGTGATTTTCAATCACACCAACATTTGGTTGTTTTCTATTCCATTAGACTTATTAGTCAAAAGTCATTTATTAGATAACTTACTTATTAGATTATGTTATTAGATAAACATTAAACCACTTGCATTTACATTATAGGCTTCCAAGATTTATCTCAATATACCCTTTCAGGTATATTACTCACCCATTATTCATTTTGTGCTCAACTATGGTTCTAGATTATTTACTACTAGGGACCCGGTGCAAAAAATTTGTGCACTCGGGGGGGTCCCTCAGCCTGGCCTGTGCCCTCTTGCAGTCTGGGACCCTCGGGGGATGCCCACCTGCTGGCGTGCCTGGGTGATGGGCTGATGGCTGTTTGCAGGCTGGCCAAGCCACTCAGTGGGAACCCTCACCCATGGGGGTGTGTCCAGAGTTAGTGAGGGGCTAAGGGCCATTTTCAGGCTGCCCAGATCTCCTTCAGGGAAGGAGGTCCTACTGGGGTACCTGGCCAGCCTGGGTGAGTGGCTGATGGCTGTTTGCAGAGAGGCTGGCTGGAAACTGGTATCTGGGATTTATTTAACTTCTAAAGTTGAAACTTTCTTGCTTTAACTGGAGCCCAGGTCAGGTTGCCCCGACAATCCAGGCTCCCAGTACTTCCTTACGCCCAAGGCGGGAAGCAGGTAACTGAGGTTTGTTTATCTTCTATAATTGAAATTTTGTTGCTGTGAGTGGAGGCCACAGCCAGCCTAAACAGACAGGAACCTTAGCTTCCTCCATTGCCGGGGCATGCCTCCTGCTTATTCCAGCTCAGGCTGCCCACAGCTCCCATTGATCCAATGTCCCAGCAAGGCTGGCTGGAATCAGGTTTCTGGGGTTTATTTAGCTTCTATAATTGAAACATTGTTGCCTTGAGTAGAGGCCCAGCTAGCCTAACGGAAGCCTCCTGTTTGCTCTAGCTCCATGGCTGCCGGCCGCCATCTTGGCTGGGTTAATTTGCATACAGCCGCTCGATTGACTGGTGGGCATGGCTTGACTGGTGGGCGTGGCTTAGGTGTCTAGGAGTGACGGTTAATTTGCATATTACTCTTTTATTAGATTAGATACCCAGCATGACTTATACTTCAATACTTCCAGCTTCTGCTTATACCATTAATTTAAGTAGAATTTAGTCAAGTAAACATTTATTGATTACCTACCATGTATAAATTATAATTCTTTGTAGATAAAAGTATTTCCTGCTGATCAAGTCTTACTGGTTTCTGAATTTCTGTGAGCAAATAGTGAGACTCTAGCTAATGAGAGATACTGGCCCTACTTATTTTATTATTTATTTATTTTTAAATACATTTGTATTGACTTCAGAAAGAAAGGGAGAGAGAGATAGAAACATCATTGATGAAAGAGAATCATTGATCAGCTGCCTCCTGCACACCCCCTTCTGGGGATTGAGCCCATAAACCGGAACCTACCAGGACCCAAACACTCAACCAGCCACACTGGGCTGGGGAATACTGGCCCTATTTAAATATTTTTTGAGTCTTTTTGAACTCAGATAGTGACAGGAGAGTTTTTAGCTCCACACAAATGTCTTGTATTAAATATTTGCTTAATAAGTGCAAGTTTAAATAAAATATAATTGTTATCAATTATGTGAGCATTAGAGTAGTTTTCAGGTAAGTATGGTGAGTTTATTTTTAGACACACTGGAATAGAGGCATCATATAATGTAAGAAGGGAATTAAAGAGAGATCACATTTGAAGACATAGCTTGAAGCAGCAATTACATAGCCAGGGCAGTTGATGCCAAAGGAGTGAATAAGGTCCCTTAGGGAGAAAGTAAAGAATGGGGAAAGGCAGGACTGTGAGAACATTGGGAAATGCTTGCATTTCATATCTGCTTGCTAGAGCAGGACTGAGATAATTAAAGAATGAATGGAGCAAAAGCAATAGGAAGTATGAGAACATGCAGGCAAAGTCCAAGGTAGTGGAGAGGGAGAGGATGGAAAAAGGCTTGCACATTTATTGAATTACTATTATATGTCTGATAGAAATTAATTGGCAATTTACATAATTTGCCTCATTTAATCCTTATAATATTTCCCAGGAAGTAGGTAATATTCGTCTTCTTTTATAGGTGAGAAAGCTTATGCTCAGACAATTCAATATATTTTCTTATGAACATATGGCTGGGAAGTGGTGTAGCTGGGTTAATATTGAGCATGGTGGGGTCATGTTATTTCATGTGTGCCTTGTACACCTTTGACCTGCAGAGCCTACTTTAGTCACTCACACATTCTGTAAACACTTATTGATTGCATTAAATGAAATTTAGGTTCGTTTGGCTTCATAGCTCACAGTCTGTGCATAATGCCTCATTGAAGGACCACAGAAACCTAGGAAAGTGAAAGTTTGAATACAAAGGCATACGCTAAAACATTGAGAGATGTTGCTTTAGAAGAGTGCATTGACTTTTTCAGTCTGGAAGGTAGTTATTGGCAACTTTTAAATGAAATTTTTCCATGGAGTAGGCTTAGAAACCAGAGTGTAATAGGTTGAAGAACAGCTTACCCCAGAAAATGCTGGGATTGTATGTTAGTTCTTACATAGAGCAGCAACACCCAAGGTGCAGAGACAATTGCAGCTTATCAGCCCATGTCGATTGCCTGTTTGTGGGTGGGAATCAGATACCAGCCCACGGTGCTCCTGGCCACTTCAGGGCTCACATGCTCAGATTCAACAGCATTGAATCTGAGGCTCCCTCATGAGTTCTGAGGGCATTCCCGCTGGCTGCCAAGGAGAATGGGACTCCAAGCACAGTCTTAGAAAGAAATTCACTTAGAAATTCCTTTCCCTACCTCCACTTTCGTTTAACAAATTATTTTCTATGTGGATGAGGGATTCAGGCATCATTTCGAATGAACTATTTAAAAGATTCTATAAATGGCCTAGTACCTCCTTTGGCATGCAACAGCTTATTGTTGGTGCCTCCATTGAAACTTACATTTTTTTTAACATGCTCTCATTTGCATTTTTAATTAAAAGTGGGACTAAAGTAAACCTTGTTTTTTTTTTTAAAGTCAAGTTTTACTCTATGTAACTACTACAGTTTGAAAAACATAACTTTGCCATTAACTTATAATTTAACATGCTGTTACATTAGTAAATATTTGCAAAACAGTGTAATGCGTGTTATATATATAAATAGCATAAAAAGATATGGAGCAAAAGAAAGGGGGCCACCTGGGGCGGGGGGGGGGGGGGGGAGGGGGTCAGGTAGGACTTCACAGAAAATGTGATGGCTGGTTTAAGTTTTTTTTTTTTTTTTAAATCTTTATTGTTCAGATTATTACAGTTGTTCCTCATTTTTCCCCCCATAGCTCCCCTTTTCCCAGTTCCCACCCCTTTCTGCCCTTACCCCCACCCCCACTGTCCTCCTCCATAGGTATACGATTTTTGTCCAGTGTCTTCCTGCACCCCCAACAACACCCTTTCCCCCCTGAGAATTGTCAGTCCACTCCCTTTCTATGCTCCTGATTCTATTCTATTCACCAGTTTGTTCTGTTCATCAGATTTTTTATTCACTTGATTTTTAGGTTCACTTGTTGATAGATATGTATTTGTTGTTCATAATTTTTATCTTTACTTTTTCTTCTTCCTCTTCTCAAAAGATACCTTTCAGCATTTCATATAATACTGGTTGGGTGGTGATGAACTCCTTTAGCTTTTTTTTTTGTCTGTGAAGCTCTTTATCTGACCCTCAATTCTGAATGATAGCTTTGCTGGGTAAAGTAATCTTGGTTGTAGGTTCCTGCTATTAATCACTTTGAATATTTCTTGCCACTCCCTTCTGGCTTGCAAAGTTTCTGTTGAGAAATCAGCTGACAGTCATATGGATGCTCCCCTATAGGTAACTAACTGCTTTTATCTTGCTGCTTTTATGATTCTCTCTTTGTCTTTTGCCCTTGGCATTTTAATTATGATGTGTCTTGGTGTGGTCCTCCTTGGATTTCTTTTGTTTGGGATTCTCTGCACTTCCTAGACTTGTAAATCTATTTCTTTAACCAGGTAGGAGAAGTTTTCTGTCATTATTTCTTCAAATAGGTTTTCAATCTTGCTTTCTCTCTTCTGGCACCCCTATAATTCTGATGTTGGTATGCTTGAAATTGTCTCAGAGGCTCCTTACACTATCTTCATATTTTTGCTTTTTCGGTTGGGTGTTTTTTGCTTTTTCGTATTTCAAATCTTTGACTTGATTCTTGCAATCCTCTAGTCTGCTGTTGGATCTCTGTATATTATTCTTTATTTCAGTCAGAGTATGCTTAATTTCTGATTGGTCCTTTTTTATATCCTTGAGGGTCTCACTAAATTTATCGGTGGTCTCTAGAAAATTATTGAAAAACCTTATAACTGTGGTTTTGAACTCTATATCCAGTCATTTGCTTTCCTCCATTTCTGTCACTTGTGACCTGTTTGTTTGTCTCCACATTTTGGCTGCTTTCCTGCATTGATAGAGTGACTTTCTGTGATAGGTGTCCTATAAGGCCGAGTGGCTCAGCCTCCCCAATTACCTGAGGTGGACATGCTTGGTGCACCCCTTTGGGGGCTTTGTGCACAGTCTTGTTGTAGCTAAGCATTGATTGTTGTAGGTATCACTGGGAGCAATTGACTTCCAGGTCACTTGGCTATGAGAATCAGCTGTGTCTATGGTGGAGAACTTCTGTACTGGAGACACCCTTATGGGGCAAGACTTGCTTCAGTGGGGCTTTGGTGCTCACTGAGTCTGCCCCCTGAGTGTGTCCCTTATGGATCTGAGGAGTTGTAATCTGGATGGTCCCACTCTGACCACTGGGTACACTGGCTCTTGGATCTCTGAAGAGGTGTTAATTTAGCTTCTGCCTGAGGCTACCCAGCCTTTTAAATGCAAAAGCCTCTGCATGCAGCTTGGGTGGGGCGAGGTCTTGGGGGAATCAACAGGGTGGAGCAAACAGCTATGGCTGATCCTCAGCCCAGCCCTAAGAGGCCCTGGGTCTCAGTGTCCCGTGGTAGTTGCTGCAAATACCCTTGAGCAAAAGCCACTGTGGGGTTCCTCCCAAAGCCAAATAGTCCAGTTTCTCCCCATATGACTCTGGATCCCCAGAAACTTTCCTGGAACTGGAGTTCAGAGCCATTGGGAGCTTGTGACTCCCTTCGGATTGAAAAAGACAACCGCGTCCTCAGTTGCCAGCCCTTTCCTCGAGCCCTTTCCACGTGCATGCGCGTGCCTTGTATCGCTGCACTTTACTTCTGCACCTCCTCTGAGTCTCAGTGTGCTTTTCTCTTTTTAGTTGTAGAATTTCCACTCAGCCAGCCTTCCTGTGGTTCTGGGTGGTGTCTGTTTTTTCTTTTCATTGTGGTTTTCAAATGGTTGTGCGAGGCAGCCAATTCAGGTGCTTACCTATGCTGCCATCTTGATTTCTCTCCGGCTTAGGTTTTAAAAGATGGCAGCATGTGGGTGGCATGGGGCTTTGATAGCGAATGGTACATACTGTTCTTCCTGCAACTATGTCTTTTCCTTATTGCCCTCTTTCAAAATTCCTTCAGTATAAGTAGTAAAGTACGAGTGCCCAGCATTGCCTTTTTTATTAGTTGAAATAATCTTTCCTATTTTTTTTCTTTCAGTTTATGTAAAAACCAGTTCTACTGCTGCCAATGGCTTGCTTCAAGGTTTGCTCTGATGCAGTTGATAGAAAATAAAAAGAATCGCTTTACATAGGCAAGTTGAGTCATAGACATAATTTAATGTGTTAAAATAAATTCTCACAGATTTAACCAAACTAGGTAATGAAGAAACATTTAAGTTGAAATTCAGACCAGGCAGATAAAATGAAAGAATGTTGAGGATGCTTGTCAGTAGATGATTTAAGAGGACTATTTTGAGGTGGAGAGAATCTGGGTCTTAGAGTGGAGACCTGGGTTCAAAATCTAATTGTGTTAATTTCTTCGTTTTGACTTTGGGAAAACTACTCCCTCTAAGTCTCCATGTTCTCATGGCTAACGTGAAAATGTGGATTCCTTTGTTACATTTAGTTATGCAAATTAAATGAGTTTAAGTATCTGGTGCCTGGACCAAAGCAGTTGCTCAATAAATATTGGTTATTTTCTCACTCCTCTTGTTTTCTTTTCAGTACCTGCTTGATCTCCCCATCTATTTCTTTTCACTTCTCCTCCCATTGAAAGATGGGAAAAATAATATATGGTATCTTTAAGGAAAATCTCAGTCATCATCAAAGTCCAAGAATTAAGGAGCAGCTCTTCCATAAAAATGTAACATAATTAGATATCATGTTGAAGATTTTAATATTTTTTCTCTCATTATACATATTAAGGAAATTAATGGAGAGATAAAGTAGTTTGTCAATCTTTATCCCTAATAAGAGCCAGATCTAGAATTTGAACTTCCCATCTTTTTGACTCTAAAAACAAGCCCCTAATCACAATTCACACTATTGACTAATAGTGACCTTGCTGTGAACTCAGCTAAATTCCTAATTTCACCTTCTGCCCTTAAGCTTCAGCTCCCTCAGCCTTTATTTGAAGAGCAGGTTTTTTTCTTTTTCTTGTTGTTGCACTGACCTTACATTTATCCTTATTAAAGTCCATCTTGTCAGGTTTGGCCCATCACTCAATCCTGTTAAGATCTTTTTGGCTCACAATACCGGCACACTGTCATCCAACATATTCCTTATCCTTCCAAGCTTTGTATTATCTACAAATGTAACACACATACAGTTTCCATCTTCATTCAAGTCATTGAGAAAATTGTTGAACAAGACAGGCTGAAAGCAATGTCCACAGACTGTGACATCATTTCATTAATCAACATCCTCTAGAAATGGCTTTTCAATTAATTGCAAATCCATCTAATTGTATTAGCATGCAACCTCTTACTCTCTTTCTCTTTCACAAGGGTATTAAAAAAATGTTGTCACACCTTTTAGCCTTGATAAAGTCTGGTTACCTGATATCTACTGCATTTCTGATGTGCATTGCCCTGTCAAAAAGGGACCTCTTCAGGTCTCAACCAAACTGTATGTATTACATGTTATTTTCTAAAATATTTCCATTCAAGAAAGTATGAAGTCCCACTCAGTATTTTCACGCACAACTACCTAGCTAAAGTGAAACTTAACTCCACAGATAATAGAACTCTTGGTTGTAGCTGTTATTTTGAACAAAGGTTCTCACATATGCTTCCTTCAAAATACCTTAGACTCACAACTCATTCCCACAGGCATGTTAATTTTTATAATTCACAAATTCTCAAGTGAGTATGTTTAAAGCTTCTAATTTTCCCTAATGAGGAATCTGAAGATTAATTTCAGGAAGTTGACAAAACTCATAAACTCTATATACAGGAACTGACTTAAAATGGTTTAATCAAGAATAGTTTAAAGTTAAAGTCTATGTGATTGTATTTTCATTAGTTTTAGAAATATTAGGGATTGACATCACCAGGACGGTGGAGGAGGAGACTCTCACAAAGATCAATAGTAGACAGCTATCCACAAACAAAAAGAGATCTGGGAGAGCTCACAGTGTCCACTACAAAACTGCGGTAACACAGTGGAACAACAACCAAAAAAACAAACCACCCAAAGATGCAACACACAAACAGAATTGAGAAGAACCGCATGAGAGAAGCAAGAACAGCCTCATTTGGTTGCATCACCCTCATCTGCCCAGATGGACACTGCTTAGCACCAAGGGGGAATGCCCTCACTAGAAAGAGTTTCCCTTGCCTGGATAGGGAGATCAGGGTGAGTAACCGATTCCACAGCCTTTTGGGGTGTTATATGAAAGACCTGCTTCAGTTTCACCCGGCCACCGTGAAGGTGACACCTATAGAGATAGCTAGGAACAAGGCAGGGGCTACCAGTATCAGCCATGCAGGGGGAGTTGTATTTCCCAGTGACCTGTTCTTGCAGAGGACCTCAGTAGCTTTCTCCACTAAAGAAATCAATGGCCAGCACAGCTGCGCAGTCCATCCAAAGATTTCACTGGCGTTGCCCCACAGATTTTTATGTTTTGTAGGTGCCAGTTGCCCAAGTCTCTCCCTACTCCCTACCCCAGCAGTGCCTGGCATGTACGTTGGTAGTCAGCAGGTGTGTATAGCAAAGTGATTATCACAATAAGGTTAGCAAACACATCCTTCATCTCGAGTAATTACCATTTCTGTTGTTGTGATGATGCAAATATTTGAAATTGACCACCTTAGCAACTTTTAAGTCTATAGTACAGAATTGTTAGTTATAGTCACCATGTTGTACATCAGGTCACCAGAACTTAGATCTCTTATAACTGAATGTTTGCATCCTTTGACCAGCATCCCTCATTTCCCTCACACTCAGTTCCTGGCAACCACCATTGTACTCTCTGTTTTGATGAATTTGGATTTTTTGGAATTCACATATAAGTGAGATCATACAGTATGTGTCTTTCTTTGTTGATGTATGTCACTTAGCATAACATCCTCAAGGTTCACCCATGTTGTCACAAATGGGAGGATTTCCCTCTTTTTATTTCTTTAATATTTTTTTCTTGATGCTTTACAGAGAGAAAGGGAGAGGGATAGAGAGGTAGAAACATCGATGAAAGAGAAACATCGATCAGTTGCCTCCTGAACACCCCCTACTGGGGATGTGCCCACAACTAAGATACATGCCCTTGACCGGAATCGAACTTGGGACCCTTCAGTCCGCAGGCTGATGCTCTATCCAGAGTCAAACTGGTTAGGGCATCCCTCTTTTTTAAATGTCTGAATCATATTTACACACACACACACACACACACTATTTTATTTATTTATCTCTCGATGGACACTTAGGTTGTTTTCATGTCTTAGTTATTGTGAATAATGCTATAATGAACATGGGGTACATGGCTAACATTTATTAAGTATGAAAATTTCAGCAATCGCTGGTTCATTACATTATGTAGAACTGTATGAAACTGCCCCTTTTCAAAGTCAAACAACTGTATATTGATAATTTCATATGGTTTAATACAATAATTATTTGAACTTTGAGAGATAACTTTATTAAAGCAATTCTCTATAACTGGTTGATAGCAGCAAGAAACTATTTTGTGTACGATTTCTGACATAATAGAGCTATTACCATCTTACCATTTATTGTAATTGTGACTGAATAAATTTCCCATATTATGAAAAGGAATGAGTGCTCCATATGATGCCAAAGAAGAAACTATACAGCATTTGGATGTCAAAATAGAATCTTTATAGTGATGAAACAAACAATACATGCAAGGCTTGCCAAAGTGAGTAATTGTGGTTGGAAACAAGTTAAGCCAGAGCAGTGTTGAGCTTTTGAGGACAATGAACAGATGGCCTGTTCTCACCATCAGAATGATGCTGGTCACTTATTTGCATTAGTTACTGTGAGTCAGAGATCTTACATCATATGTTGGAGAAGAGGATTAGGAATGTTTGGATGGCTTTGCTGTTAACCTCATTTAGCCACATTTAAAAGATTTAAAAACCTGAAATGAAAGAAGTGAGATGGAAATATTGGATGAATTATACCTCATTCATTTATAGAATCTGGTATTGGTCCCAATGGCAATTCTGTAAGCAGAAAAGCCACATGGTGGTAAACCTCATCATAGGTTTATATTGTAAAATCTGTGCCTTTTCCAAAGGAGCACTTTGTCCTTGGAAGCTCTTCCTATATTTCCTTTATCTTAACTTATTAAGTGAACCTTTTCTGTTGGTTATATAAATCCTGAAATCTCATCTCTTTCTCAAAGCCTTTCAACACGGATCATACTGCAGAACCAGGTGCTCCTGGGGCTTTGCTCCATCTTTCTTCAGTTTTGAATTGCATTGGATGCATGCCTTGCTGTTCACGTGTGTCTTAGTTGGAAGTTCTTATTTTGTATGTTTTCCTAAGCATTTCTGTCATTTTAGAATGTCTCTATGTGGGTAACTATAGTGGTACAGCAAATTAAATATTGTGTGTAAAGTACTTTTTGAATTGTAAAATAGCATATGAATATAAAGAATTATTATTGGTCTATTTCTATTGAGTTTCAAATCCCATACAATAGTGGCTAGGCTATGTTCCTGAAGTTCTTAGTTATAGCAGTATGCAGGGCCAACACTATGGTGTCGATGTGTGTTAGAAGGAGTCTCTTGGTGGTCTTTAGAAAGGGGAAAGAATCAGACCCAACAAGACTTTGTGTTCTTGGTTCTGTTTGAGATCTAAGTGAAAAGGTTGTCATTAGTGCACCGTTCTAAAATTAAGTACCATTGTGTTAAGAGCTTTATGTTCTTTGCTAGGGTCTCCCAGTGCTTAGTGCAATAGGAGCTGAATGAAATTTGTTGATGAATGAAAAATGATTAAGGTTATTTTTAAAGTGTATACATATTCTGTCGAATTTAGCTATTTAGAGCCTAAATATTTACTAAGTTTTATTTTCTGGTATGATCTATTTTAATGAGTGGCCAATGAACATAGATGCATGAGGAGTTAACTTTTGACTAATTAGAGAAAGATAATGAGTAAGTTAACTTATCCCAAATTATATTCATATCTGTGGGATTATAAGCCTTTTTTAAATTCTCTCTCTTTCCTTTATCCTGCTAATATTGGCATACACACACACACACACACACATATGGCATCTATATGTATACATGTACACTCTCATGTATATACACATATATATATCATCTGCATATACGTGTGCATGTACTCATATATACATACATACATGTATGTAAATAAGAGCACTTGAAATTGTTACTTTATGGTTTTCAGATCCCATTCATTCTTATTACCTACAAACATAAACTTTTTCTTGATAATGATTTATCTAGTATTTGGCATTGAAAGAAATAATTGCGTCAATGTATTTTTCAAGAATTTAGCTGTGAATATTTCTCAGGATAGACCATATATAAATGGTAATTTTTAATTATATTATTACTAGGGGCCCGGTGCATAAAAATTTGTGCACTCGGGGAGTCCATCAGCCCAGCCTGTGCTCTCTCTCAGTCTGGGACCCTTCTGGGGATGTCCACCTGCTGGTGTGCCTGGCCAGCCTGGGGGAGGGTCTGATGGCTTTTTGCAGGTTGGCCAAGCCCCCCAGTGTGGACCCTCACCCCATTGGGGTGTGGCCAGCTTGGGTGAGGGGCTGAGAGCTATTTTCAGGCTGCCCACAGTCCCTTCAGGTTTTGGGTCTCTACTGGGGTGCCTGGGAGCCTGGGTGAGGAGCTAAGGGGCGTTTTCAGGCTTTCAGGCTGCCCACAGCTCCCATTGACCCAACATCCCAGCAAGGCTGGCTGGAAGGAGGTTTCTGGGGTTTATTTATCTTCTATAATTGATACACTGTTGCATTAAGCCGAGGCCTAGGCAGGTAACGAAGCCTCCTATTGGCTTCAGCTCCATGGCTTCTATAATTGAAACAAGGTTGCCTTAGTAGAGGCCCAGCCGGCCTAGGCAGACAGTTTCCTCCATTGCTGGTGCAATGGAAGCCTCCTGTTTGGTTCAGCTCCATGGCTTCTTTAATTGCAACTATGTTGCTGTGAACAGAGAGAGGCCTAGCTGGCCTAGGCAGGTAGTTCATTCCTGGTGCAACAGAAGCCTCCTGTATACTCTAGCTCCGTGACTGCCGGCCTCCATCTTGGCTGGGTTAATTTGCATATAGCTGCTCTGATTGGCTGGTGGGCGTGGCTTAGGCATCCTGGAGAAACGGTCAATTTCAATATTACTCTTTTATTAGATTAGATAGATATTTAAGGTAGTCATTGACAATGATAGAGTAAAAATGATAATTTACATATCACATCAATGTGAAATGAAAGCCAATAATTTCTTAAGCAGTTTAAAATGACTCAGATAAATAATTTTTCACAGTAGTACTATCATTCATATTCTAGGAAGAAATTCACTTATTTTTATACTAAACTCTAAAATCATTTTCCCCTACATTTTATTTTTAAATGCTTTCTTACAATAAATTCTCACAGATTATAGAAATAAAATGCAAACTATAGTATAATCACACATCAAACCAAAATAGCTCATCATGCTTTATTTATAACTAGGTACTAAAGATAATGCAGAGGATAAAAATAAAGACAAAACTCATGTGTACCAAGCTCTGTAGCTAGTGTGTGCAAAAATCCTGGATCTTAGCCCCAGATGATGGAAAACACCTTTAATTTAACTGCAGTAGACTTAAAACTTTGTTCTTTCTTCTGCCAAAGATAATTTAGAAATAAAATGACCTAGTGACAAAACATAATTTCTCCTGAATTCAATCCTGAAAACATTTTACCCTGACCAGTTAGAAATAGGGGCATATTTACTTTAGCCTTAGGAATAGAACCAATTTATGCATACTCTGGAAACTCCAGTAGTAGTCATTAGAAATTTGCATAGGATATTTGCATATACTAGTCTGCCTATCCTCCTTTTTGTACCTGGGTAACTCATAGTCATCCTTCCAATTTCAATACAAGTGTCACTTTCTTGGAAAAGCTTTTCCTGAATTTTTTTTTCCTGAAAGTTTTCCAGATTTCATTATAAGCTTTCATATTATTTACCATGATTTTCTCATTTCATAGCAGTTATCAGTTACATACTTTCGTGTGATTTGTTTATCTTCCCTGTTTCCTCCCTTCCAAGGTAATCTTTGAGAATAAGGAATATTTTTGTTTATGCTGCTCATTTTTCCTGTCACTAAGTGTGGTGGTTAGTTCATCACAGGCACTAAATGCATAACAGTTGAATGAATGAATAAGCATGATAAATTATATTCAGCAAATTTATAGGAGGCAATCTAAAGGACAAAGAGAAAGAAAATAAAGGAAATAAAAATGTGTTTTAAAATGGTGGGATGAGTAATAAAATATTATCCTCAAATAGAGGGTTGGTGCAAATAAATCATTATGTCCTAACACAGTTCACTGCATCGCTTAATATGAAGTTACCTGAATAGGAAATGTAATGGATATAACAGTCACATTCTAACCAGGGTTTTATAGCCATTGTGGACCTAATTACAGCACATAATAGTCCTTGTTATGCTTTTATAGAGCCCCATTTAAGAAAGTTATCAGAATGACAACCATTACTAAATTTTGCCTACTCTTTAATTCCTTTAATCCAATATTTCTTCAGCCAAGGAACATGTAGGATGTGAAGGGGAAAACTTGTAAAAGAAATTAGTTATTATACAGTTCTATAGTAAATTCTTAGATCATTTAGCAAGCAATGGACAATCATTCTAATGATTTATCAAAGAATTTTTTAAACATTCCTGCTAATATTGGCAAGAGATTGGAAAATAAGAAAAATTAAATTTGGTATCTTAACTCTACTGCATATATATATATATATATATATATATATATATATATATATATCCAGTCTTTATTTTGGCTCTTCAATTAGAGGTCTTTGAAATGGTCAAGCTTGACATAAAGACTGATCCATGTTATAAAATGACATGTTTCTGATTCAAGCCTACTTTCACTCTCATGCATATTTTAGGTAAAGGAAACTCCAATCCTTTTTCTCTCTTCTGGAAGTTAGTAAGAAAACATTTGGAATGATGAATGACACCACTAATTCTTTTTAAAAAAATATATTTTATTGATTTTTTATAGAGAGAAGGGAGAGGGATAGAGAGTTAGAGACATCGATGAGAGAGAAACATCAATCAGCTGCCTCCTGCACACCCCCTACTGGGGATGTGCCCGCAACCAAGGTATATACCCTCAACCGGAATCGAACCTGGGACTCTTGAGTCTGAAGGCTGACTCTCTATCCACTGAGTCAAAGCAGTTAGGGCGACACCAGTAATTCTGATGTAAAAATCTATGCTATGAAATATACAAGTATTCCCAAAAAAATACTCGGTGACTTATGCTGTTGGTTTTATTGCCTCCTGTGTTTCCAACCTTAAACATTTTTTTTAAATGAAGCAGGCTCACAGGCTAACTCGCTGGTGTTTTTACAACTATGGATAATGCAGACAGAATTACCTCTCTCTAGAGAGCCCTCAGAGTCTGCTAAGGTGCTGCTGACAATTTGCCTTGACTTCTGCAACATAATAAAGTTTATCTTTTAAAAAAGTTTCTGCTTATACCTAGTTAGCTCAGTTGGCTAGGTTACTAATAAGAGCAAGTTCAGGGTGCTAAACCTTAATAGAGCCAGTCAGCTTTCTACCATTCTATAGTAACCCACTATCCTTCAGTCCTACAGTTGTTTTATAAATGCAAGCTGCCATTCATAACAGGATCTGGACAAGAGAGAAAATGGACAAGTTTATTACTATCCTATCTAATAAAGGAGTAATATGCAAATTAGGTGTCACTCCATGACAAAGATGGCCACCCCCATAGCCACAAAAAGGAGGCACCCATAGCCACAAGATGGTGGCGCCCAGTCCAGCTCAGCCCCACCACTGAAGTGGTCAGGCCTGTTAGCCAGGCAGGTGGCAGGTGAGGCGGGGGGCCCTAGGGGCAGAACAGGCAATCATAGGGGGCTGGGGGTCCCCTGCCCAGGCCAGAGGCCTTCAGCAGAGGCTTCAGGCATGTGCAAGGGTGAAGCTAGTGATCAGAAGGGGCAGGAGCAGAGCTGGTGATCCGAGGGATATGAGGGTGCCCTACCTAGGCATAAGGCCTGGGCCTGAGCAAGGCCGGAGATCGCAGAAGCCTGGGCACCAGTGGAGCTTGCAAAGCAGGGATCTGGGGGTCTCCTGACCAGGCCTGTAGCCTTTGCCAGAGACTGCAGTGGGACAGGGGCGGAGCCAGTGATTGGAGGGGCAGGGGTCTGGGCATGAGCAGAGCTGGCAATGCAGAAGTCTGGGGGTCCTCTACCCAGGTCTGCAGCCTTGGCCAGAGGCTGTAGTGGGCCAAGGGCAGAGCTGGCGATGGCAGGGAGGAGTATCAGAGCCAGTGATCAGAGGCCTGGGCTCTGTGAAGCCAGTGATCGGAGGGGTTTGGGGGTCCCCTGCCCAGGCCTGCAGCCTCAGCCAGAACTTACAGGCCTGGGCAGGGGTGGAGCTGAGATTGGAGCGAACTACAGAGGAAACACCTTTTCTGACTGCTCATTGGCTAAGCTCTCTGTATGCCACTGATAATATTCTTAGTAACTTGGGTAATAAGAATCCCGAAAGGCAATCTAGGTTTTTCTCACCACACTCCTGGAGAAAAAAAATGAAGGTCCACTGCTGGATGGCTAAGAAATGGCATATCCTGCCCTAGCTGGTTTGGCTCAGTGCATAATGCCTCAGCCTTCTGACTGCAGGGTCTGGGTTCAATTCTGACCAAGGGCATGTACCTAGGTTGCAGGCTCCTCTCTGGCTGGGTCCCAGGTCAGGGCTCATGCAGGAGGTGGAGGAACCAATCAAAGTGTTCCTCTCACTTTGATGTTTCTCTCTGTTTGTCCCTTCTCTTCCACATACTCTAAAAATCAATGCAAACATATTCTCAGGTGAGGATAAGAAAGAAAGAAAGAAAGAAAGAAAGAAAGAAAGAAAGAAAGAAAGAAAGAAAGAAAGAAATGCCATATCCTATGAAAGACACATCTTGAAAATGCCTAAAGAAAGTTGTCATTTCTTCATGGTGAAGGGACTGGAGTCCGTGTTGATGAAAACACCTTGGTGGCTGCAGTGACTGCAGCAGTGGTGTGATGGGATTGGTGGCTTCCCCTGATTAGCCTTTTTGCCTCCCACAAAGGGATGCCTGACTGGGGCTTAGGCTGGCTTCTCAAGGGGAGCAGGGAGTGGGTCTAAGCCATCAGTAGGACACCCCCTGAGGGCTTCCAATATGTGAGAGTGGGCAGGCTGGGCTGAGGACACTCCCCCCTGCAGTGCACGAATTTCATGCACTAGGCCCCTAGTATAATCTAATAAAAGAGTAATATGCAAATTAGACATCACTCTGCTGCACCTAAACCATATCTACCATCCACGCCCACCAGCTAATCAGAGCAACTATATACAAATTAACTCAGCCAAGATGGCAGCTAGCAGCCATGGAGCTGGAACAAGCAGGAGGCTTGCCGTGGTGATGGAGGAAACCATGCTTCCAGCCTGCCTTGGTTAGCTATGGCCTCTGCTCAAGACAATAAAGTTTCAATTATAGAAGATAAATAAACCCCAGATACGTGCTTCCAGCCAGCCTCGCTGGGAGCTTGGGTTGCTGGGAACCCTGGCCAACCTGCACACAGCCAGCAGCCCCTCACCCGGGGTGGCCAGGCACCCCAGCAGAGACCTCCACCCTGAAGGGAATGTGGCCAGCCTGCAAACAGTCATCAGCCTCTCACCTATGCTGGCCAGGCACCCCAGCAGGGACCCCCACCCTGATCTGGAACACCCATCAGGGCAAACCAACTGCACCCCCCCATGCACCAGGGCTCTATCCTATCCTAACTAATAAAAGCGTAATATTGAAATTGACTGTTTCTTCGGGATGCCCAACAGCCAATCAGAACAACGATATGCAAATTAGCCCAGCCAAGATGGCGGAGTCCCACCGAACACCAGGTTCAGCAGGGCAGACCAGTGGCAGGAGCAGGGCAGGAGAAGCGAGAAGGCCCGGGCTGGGAATAAAGCGATCCCGCCTGCGCATGCACAGGCGGAGGCCTGGCTTCCACCTGTGCGTTCGCCTGCAGTCGGTTCCGGGCAGTGGCGGGTGGCTACAGGGCCAGGCGGCTGCCCAGGCCCCCGGCCTTGTGCCAGGGGCTGGGAATAGAGGGATGGGGCTGGGAATAGAGAGATCATGCTGGTGGTCGGTTCCGGGCAGTGGCTGGAGCTGAGATTAGAGTGATTGCGCTGGCGCACGCACAGGCGGAGGCCTGGCCTCCACCTGTGCATGCACTGGCGGTCAGTTCCAGGCAGTGGCAGGCAGCCGCAGGGCCAAGAGCCAGCACCCAGGCCCCCGGCCCTGTGGCCGGGGCTGGGAAAAGAGCGATCTTGCCAGTGGTTGCTTCTGGGCAACCTCAGGTGGGAGCCAGCCACCCCAGGCCCTGAGGCTGGGGCAGGCAATAGAGCGATCGCCCCATGGTGGTTCCCCATGGCTGCGAGCAGCCGCAAGGCCAGGAGCCGGCAGCCCAGCCCAGCCCTGCAAGGCCTAGGAATAGAGCAATCGTGAGCCCACGCGACCTTGGAGGCTCAGTGGCGGGGGCTTGGGGGGTACCACCTCGAGGTCATGCGTGAGCATCCTCCACCCCCGCACAGAGCGTCTGCCACAGGTCCGCCACCTGGCTCCACCCTAGGGGCCTCCGTGGGGAGTGTGCAAGCGTCTGACTCCTGGCTCCACCCCGGGTGTGTCTGCTCAGCAGCAGGGCCCCCCCAAGGGACCATGTACCAGCGTCCACCCCCTGGCCTGCCACCCAGCTCTGTGCCAGGTGTGTCCCCTCAGCGGTGGAGGCCCACCAGGTGTGTGCGATGGTGGGCCACCCAGCTGGAAATGTTGATGCCTGCACTCACCAGCCATCCCACCCCCCAGTGCACAAACCCTGAGGGGGCTGTGGCCAGCCTGAAAACAGCCCTCAGCCCCTCACCCAGGCTGGCCATGCATGCCAGCAGGTGGACATCCCCTCCCAAGGGGTCCCAGACTGTGAGAGGGCACAGGCCAGGATGAGGGACCTCCTCCTCCCCTCGCCAAGTGCACAAATTTTTGTGCACTGGGCCCCTAGTATAATAGAAAGGCAATATGCAAATTGACCTTAACAGCAGAATAACTGGGAATGACTGGTCACTATGACACACATTGACCACCAGGGGGCAGACACTTAATGCAGGAGCTGCCCCTGGTGGTCAGTGCACTCCCACAGGGGGTGCTCTGCTCAGCCCCAGTCAGGCTGCCAGCTGCCAGTACAGCAGTGGTGGGAGCCTCTCCCACCTCCTCAGCAGAGCTAAGGATGTCCGACTGCAGTTTAGGCCTGCTCCCCACTGGCAAGTGAACATCCCCCGAGGGCTCCTGGGCTTCCAGATGGATGTCTGACTGCCAGCTTAGGCCCAATCCCCCGGGGAGCGGGCCTAAGCCAGCAGTTGGACATCCCCCAAGAGGTCTCAGACTGTGAGAGGGCACAGGCCGGGCTGAGGAATCCCCCAACCCCTGAGTGCACAAATTTTTGTTCACCGGGCCTCTAGTTAGTAAATAATTAGTCAAAATAAACAGGAAAATTTATATCAGTTTTGCATATGAAATACAATATATCATTGGCATAGTAAATTATTTTCCCTGAAACTTGTGATTCTTCTCATAGATTAAATAGCTATTGACCTCTCTCACTCTTTGATTCTCTCTTTTACACACAAATGCTCAAACTTTATTCAGGATTGATTGTTACATTAAAGAATGTAGAAGAGTGCTCCATTAAAATAGGTTGATATATGTTTATGAAATAACTTTGAAATTTTGAGTGTAAGAAAGAACTAAAAAGGACTTTTCTTTGTTTTTTAATTTGCAATATATTTCAGTTTTCAAAGCAGTTATTATGTAAATAATTTAAAATATGTTATTAATCTCAGACAGTCACACAAACAGTTTTCTCTGACTTTTGACCTGTCTTCTGAGCACTCATGCCTTACTTTCAACTACCTGTGGAATGTATCCATCTAGATGTTCTAGTCATCAATGAGAACCGTGTTGGAGAAATATGATATCAATCCTGGCCACAATATGAAAAATCATGAAAATCATGTCTGGTCAAAGTTCTCTCGTGAGAAAAGAGGTGATACACAAAACAAGAACACAGCACTGAAGAAAACAACAGGCAGGTTAAAAATCACCCAAGTAAACATTACAGAAATAGAAAAAATAGTTATTGAAATAAAAATCTTAATAGATAAATTAACAATATGCTAATTGAGGTTAAAGAGAAAACTATTGCTTTTGAAGACAGCTCTGAGGAAATTATGTGCAGCATATAGCATAGTGAGCTAGAAATAGGAAATATTTAAGGGATGTTTAAAGATGTGAAAGATTTAAAAGCTCCAATGTGTGTCTAATAGTCATTGCAGAAGAGAAAATAGAGATAAGGTGAATTAAGGGACATATTGTTGAGAATTTTCAGAATTGAAGAAAGATTTGAGGACTCAGGAAAAACACACAGAGTCCTGGGAAATAGAAATAAAAATATACTTAGATATAGTTTATTCATTTACTCATTCAGCAAAAAAAAGTTTTTTTATAATACCTATTATGTGCTAGTTATTGTTCTAGGCACAGAGGATTGATCAAAACAGGTGAACTTCCTGCCCTCCTGGAGCTTACAGTGTATTGTGTGGGTGGGGGAGAGAGAAAACAAATAAATAATACCTCATCTACTAACAGATGATGAGGAGAAAATAAATAGACTATAAGAAGTAGGAAATACTAGTGGCAGGGCAGGGTAGATTAGGATTCTTATTTATACTAGAGGCCCAGTGCACGAAAAATCATGCACTAGACGGGGGGTCCCTCAGCCCAGCCTGCCCCTTCTCACAGTCCAGGAGCCTTCAGGGGCGGGAGGTGACCTAGCAATCAGGGGAAGGTGATGCTCCCATCACACCTCTGTTGCTCCACTGCTGGCAGCACAAGCCTTGGCTGGCCTTGGTTACCTGAGCCTCGGGTGGCCCTATGTGGCTGGCAGCTGCTATCCAAGGCTTGCCTGTGCCTTGGCTGGCCCTGCTTGCCTGAGCCTCAGTCAGTGGGGGGTGCAGGAGGACCTGAAGCCCCTAAAGGGGCTGAGGGGACTCCGGTGGCAGGCATGCAGAGTGGCTGGCCTCGGCTGAGGAATGGAAGACACTCTCAATGGCATGAGTTATAACTTCCAATTTGTTGACACCACAATCAGGCTTCACCTTGGTGGAAGGAGGAAGAGAATGACTGGCAGCTCTTTGGAGGAGCCTGGGTGAGCTGTCAGTTCAGTGGGGGGTGCAGGACAACCCGTGGCCCTGGGGGGCTTAGGGGACTCCGGTGGCAGAAGCATGGAGCAGCAGCCCTTCCCCCCGTGGGTGCTGCCATCTTGTGAGGGTGTGATGGTTGATTTGCATATTACCTCTTTATTAGTTAGGATAGATGGGTCAGCAAAGACCTGGTTCAGACCTGTGCTCTGACAGGGTACATTTGAAGAAAGTGAGCCAAGTAGCAAGTGAAGAAATGGAAAGATGCCTGGCTTGATTGAAGAACAGCAAGGGTCCAGTATAGATAAAGTGGAATGCTGAACATAAAGGGAAAGATTGATAAATTGAACTATGTTAATAGTAAGATGTTTTGTCCCACAAAAGATGTCTCATGATGAATGAAAAGGCAAGGTGCAGGGTAGAGAACATATCTGCAATATGTATTTCTAATAAAAGATCTGGTATCCACAATGTATAAAAACAACACAGTTGTAAGAAAAATGAAACAATAGGAAAATGGACACGATATATGAATGTCTTCAGAAAGTAAATATTCAAAAGACTTAGAGCATATGAAAAGATGATTCAATCTCATTAGTTGTTAGACCTATGCAACTTACAACCACATTATGATGTCACCTCACACCTAGAAGACAGTTTTTTAAAAAAGTACAATATTAAGTAGTGGCAAAGATATTGAGCAACTAGAATTCTCATACATTGCAGGTAGGAGTGTAAATTGATAAAACAACTCTGCAAAATTGGGATATCTAATCAATTTGAACATAATCATATCCCATGGCCCCATAATTTCAGTTGTAGCTATTTACCTAACCAAAATGTTGTCTTAGTCCTTTTAAGCTGCTATAACAAAATATCACAGACTGTTATTAGCTTATAAACAACATATATTTATTTCTCCTACTTCTGGAGGCTAACAGCCTGAGATCTGGGTGCCAGCAGGGTCAGCTGAAGGCCCATTCCCAGGTATCAAGCTTCTTGCTGAATCCTCATGTGGTACAAGAGGCAAGAGAGTTCTGTGAGATCTCATTCATAAAAGCACTAATCCCATTTATGAGGGTTGCAACCTAATGACCTAAGCTCCGTACAAAATCACCCTCCTAATACATTCAGTATTAGATTTCAACATGTGAATTTTGAGGGAACACAAACATTCAGACCATAGCAAATGTATATATTTTATTATCATACAATACATACAAGAATCTTCATTACACCACTATTTGTAATAACCAAAACCTAAGACTAACCAAAATGAAATAGAATAGATGCAAATTTATGGTCTATCCATATAATAATACTATATAATAATGGAAATGACCAAATTCATGCTGCATGAAATAACATGGATGACTTTCACAACCATAATATCTAACAAAGCTAGATACAAAAGAGCACATATGGTATGATTCCATTAATATGAAGTTTAAAAACAGGCAAAATTATTTTATGCAGTGGTTATCTTTGCAGGAGGGGGTACTGTATTTTCTGGCTTATAAAACGACTGGGCATATAAGACAACCCCTAACTTTTGAGAAGATTTTCCTGGGTTAAAAAGTCATTTTATGCACCAGAAAATATGGTAATGATTGGCAAAAGGAGGCTTCCTGTATGCCGATGATGTGCTACTTCTTGTTGTGGTTAAGATTACACAGATGTGTTTACTTTGAGAATATTCACTGAGTTTATAATTAGGATTTGTGCATTTTTCTTTTTTCTCATATATGCTGTTAAACTTTTCAGGAATGACTAAGAGCACTAGTTCTCAACCTTTCTGCTTTATGAATCTTTGTAAAAGAAACTGTGTTAAAGAACCCAATTTTTGTTAAAGAGCTTGAGCCATTTAGATTTTTTCCCTATTCTAGGGAAAAAGTTCTTACTTTAGCTGAAGACATCTGTACACTTATAAACATTCTTCTAAATGTCTTAGTAATTATTATAAAAATCTGCATTTCTCAGTTCTTTGGGTCTACTGTGCATATAGCAGCACTGAAAGTCACTAATTGTTCCTTTCTAGCTAAATATCAAAGCCTTGGTGCTTATTATGTTTTCAAGGAGACTTAAACATTAATTTCTCATTCATTGAGTTAGATTTAGAAGGACCACAATTAATTGAAGTGCTTTAGTTGCTCCTTCAGAGAATGCAATTGTTGATCTTTATTTTATTTCAGAAATGGGAAAAACTTTGGACCCACTTAGCCTTGTACTTTAATCTCAATATTTAGAAATGAATTTAGAAATGAGTAGGCAAGTAACCAGGACAGTAGACACTATGTAGAATATATTCCTAATTATGTAGTTCAGCAAAAAATTATGTTTTTGAATCACTCTGACAAGATTCATGAAGACAGATATGAGAAAGGGCAAGCCTCTCATTTCTCATACTCAGTCTGCTGCAGAGGACTGGGCAAAAATAGTTTGTATTTCAATTTATTTATTTTAATTCTTTCCCAAATACTTTTGCTTGTTTTGGGGGAGAGGTTCAATGGGAATGAGATGGGAAGGGAATATGTGTTAAACTTCATTGTCTCATTTTATTTTTTGCTTTATTTGTAACTTACGATATGTAGGCTAGTGTTTTCAGTCTCCATAAAATAAAAGGTAGGATTAGTAGTAATATTACTGGAATATGAAACGAAGAAATGAGCTGGAATCCACCTTAATTTGGTTTATGATAACAGAGACAGCTGTTCGTTTTTTTTCAAACTTTAATGAATGAACTCACAAGAGGTACAAAGATAGATTGCTCTTCTGAGAATCTTATCATCTTTAGTCTGTGCCTTCATGATGACAGTCAATGTTTAGTTATTTCAGCTCAACTGAGTACAGTGCTTATCAGTTCCAGATCATTAATTCAGTTCTCACATGTGCCACTTGGCTGTGTTCAGTTCCGTGGCCAGAGGTTAACTCTGGACAAATAGGTGTTATTGATCACCAAAGACAGAACAGTGATTGTGAATGAATAAGCTCAAATCCATCCCCACTGTCAGAATGTATCCCAAAACACAGGACACACCATGGCAAATTAGTGTCATCTTTTATGTATACAAGAGAAAATAATGACTTTTATTTATGTTGGTATTTAAGGTCTATACAAGCATGTTTAAGTTAACTCATTTAATTCTTTCAACAACTCATTGAAATATGTATTTTATTTCACTTATACTTATGAGAAAATAAGATTCTGTCAGGTTAAATATGACAAGATGAGAAAGATGACGTGCTTTGGACTTAAATACAGTTGAGTTTGAAGTCCAGCTTTGCGAGAAAACTTACCTAGTTTCTTAATGCAATAGGATTAAAAATATTTGCCTTACATTGCAAAGATGAAAAGAAATAAGGCCTATAACTCACTTAGCACTAAGCCCAGCAAATAATAAGTATTTTTATGAAAGGATCTGCTTGAGAGCACACAAATAGTGGCAAAACTAGAACTTGCCCAATGGGTCCTCTGCCCCTAAGTTGAGTGATGGTTGATATTATGTGCAATGAAGAGTAGGATAGAAAGTCATCATTACATTTCTCTATCTAGTGGTTCCTAAGTCTGCCTGTGCATTAGTAGCACTTGAGGAATGTGGTTGGGTACTTGGATTCCCCCCAAATCCGTTCACTATGCCTTCCTGGGCACATGGCTGTCCAGTTAGACTGTTGTTTCCAAGTTAAATGTAAATCCTCACCAAGAGAATGGGTTGGGAGTGGTGTGGGCAACTTCTGTCCCACTTGCTGATAAAAATATTGCTTAGCTTGAACTTCTTCTCTTTACTTTTCTAAGAGCTGGAAAGTGAATATGACAGTGACCTCACTTTGACCAAAAGGTCAAGGGCAAAACCCTAGATACTAGGTTTGTAAAAGTATTTCTTGGTTTTTAAACTGGTTGTCAGGGTGGACAAGAAGGAAGGATGTTGGGATCTTTAATGACTAGAGCGAGCCCAGCTAATCTGCCCATTTGAGTGGCTCTTGTCAGGACTGCTAAGTGAGAAAGAAATACATTTTTATCTTATTTACATGGTCATATTCTTTGGGGTAGGTGTTCTTTGTTTCAGGAGCTTAACCTTCACTGTAAGCCACTTAGGGAACTTAAAAATATAACTTCAAACCCTACCAGACTCTAAATGATCTTTGTGAGTGAGACTCAGGAATCTATGTTAGTAAAATGTACTGATGTATAGCTAGACTTGAAAACCACTGGTCTATATAATAAAAATAATTTTCGTCTTTCAAGAAAGATTTTGAGGAGAGAGAGTGGGGGGTGGATAATATAGAGAGAAGAATAAAGCAAATGAACAGAGAGAAGCTGAAACAAGACTCAAGGTTTCTGTTTCTGGTGGTGTTTCTATTTTTGGATCTAGTCCCTTTTTTAAGGTCGACTTAGCATTCCTGCTCTTGAGACACTTACATATACTTAAAATGGTCAAAAGAGAAAATGTTTACTATTTACATCTTTTTTCTTCCATCTAAGCAGGTGTGCACCTAGTCTCAAGGCTGAAGCATATGAGGCTGGGAGGTTAGAGATCTCAATGGCTTTGCATACTGGAAAAGCTGGAAGAGTAGGACTTAAAGAGGAGACAGAGGCTGCAGCACTGAGAGAGAACTGTGGGGAAATGATGGAAGTTTGGCCATAGTTATAAAATATAACCCTCTTTGCCATCTTCCCACGAAAACGTCAGTAAAACATCTTTTTGTGTGCGGGTAGTATGTTGAAACATCTGCATGCCTGGGATGTTTCAAAGTACTAAGTCCAGCTTGAAGGTTGGTGTAAGATGAGATAAGCAATTGTCCATGGGAACCAACCAATATATCATACAACAGTTTCAATTAACAACCAAAAAATCAACCAACCAATCAAAAAACCCCCAAACCACATCAAAAAACCAACCAATCAAAAAACCCACAAACGCACACAAAACAAAACCCACAAACCACCAACTGGGACTTTTTCTATTGAATAGCTACGAACTTTACACTTTTAATGTAATCCTCATGCTAACTTCTCTATACCTATTCTAGTTTTGATAGCTAGTTCTATGCTTTTCATTAATGGCCCTTGAATGTTTATTCCCTCCATACCTACTACTTATACTTTAGATATCAAACTGAGTTTAGGAAGAGAAAAATAATGACAGCTTTTTCAACTGGGTGGAGTAGTCTTCTCATCTTCCTGTTTTAGGCTGCTACTCATATTATGATGAACAACCACACTTCGTTTTGCAACAGGTGCATTTTATTGATGTAGCTTATGTTGGCAAAAAGCCCATACATAGGTTATAAGTCAGCTTGAGTGCAGAGTGCTGTGATTAATGACCGTCCTCAAGATGACAAGCGATAAAGCTCTTGAGGATTCAATGGGTGAAGAGACAACCTTGTAGCATTATTAGAGGCTCCTGAGTTTCTGGTTACTTAAGAATATATTTTAAAAGATGGACTAATACCAACTATCTCCAAAAGGTTAGAATTCCATCTCTTGTCAAGAGCTTTGCCAAGTTCTATTACTCTTTAGTTAGATAAGGGTCAAAGTGTGTGTGCATGGTATTTGAAAACTGGAGAAGACTTTCTAGTGTAACACATTATTGTTTTTACTTTTTGCATTTAGGTTACAGACTAATGAATTCCAGTATTTCCTTTTACAATCAAGGGATGGTATACTCAGAATTACAGAATATCCCAGAAGTGTTAATGAAGAAGACTGTTGGGAGAGTTGATTTGTTTGTGCACTGTTTTGCTGTTGCTATTTTATTTGATTTTGTTTTTCTAACTTCTCAGAATAGGAGAGTAATTGATTCCACTGCTATAGCCTTTCCTCAAGACACCCATATGGGGTATATTTTAGATGAAGTAGAGTCTCTCAGTGACAGCAATTCCCTTTCATTTCGTTCTATTATTAAGAATCTCTTCCTTCAACCCACTTCTTAAAATTTACATCTGGAGTAGGAAATAGAAGATTCTAAATATGTCTTTGAAAATTAATATTACAGTCAGCCTCCTTGCCATCTAGGGGATTGAACTATGGCTGCAGGTTCCCTTTAAGTGGGCTCTGTGGATGCAGAGCAGGGTTCAGTTAGTGAGTAAGAGGAAGTGTGTATTGAAAACAAGGGGATGTTACGGATGGCAATCAGCAAGCATTAAACAGCTCATGTTTTTAAAAATGAGCTCTGAATCAGAAGTCATAATTACTCAGTCACCTGCTGGGTTCATTTACCCTTCAGAAATGAGGACATCACAAAGTGCAGAATATTGTAATAGAATAGCTCCAGACAAGCTAGTTATATAAAATTGTATTTGACAGGCTGGGGCTTATGTCCAATATTCCTTTTCTGAATCACATGAAAAACTCTGTTCTAGGGTACATTGTGAAAGGATAAATTGTAAATGATACACAAATAAAATGATACTTTTCTCCATTTCTTTACCCAGATTATCTTCCCATGGCTGTGACTATGAGATCTCTCAATAAGGCAATTAAATAGTCAGTTGATTTAATGAGGTTACTTCAATGACAGACTGGGGAGAATGACACCACTGGATGCACTGTTTAAGCATGCAGTTCAGTAAAGTAAGCCTTATAGAGGCAATGCAGGGAAAATGGTAAGGCATTGCAGCCAATTATTATTATTTTCTTGGTAAGGACCTGTATACAAAGTGACATTCCAACCTTGTCTTTTAAGAGAATAATGGCATTAAGTTGATAATTAATAATAATTTTTTACCTTTCTTGAAAATTTTGGACACATTTACTCTTTCTGATAAGAGACGGTGTTCAGAAACTTGCTGACTTCCAATCTATATTCAGGAATAAAGTTCTGCAAATTGTGACCTGCAGTTCGCAAGCGCATAGTGGACTGAATTGGATGGGAAATGAGGATCACTGTCCCATAATCTATTTTTTCTCTGACTGGGAAAAGGTTATATCAGAATGGTATCTGAATAGCCCATTTTAGGGGACCCAGGGACTCCAAAACACCATCTAGCCTTGTTGCTCTCTAGCTACACATTTCCAATAGTATTTTCTCCATCCTTTTTTCCCCTTCTTCTTTGTAATTTTTTCAATCAAACTTTACATTCAGTGACATCGTGCCCCTGTTTCAAATGTACAAAAAAAAATTGCCACAAAACCATGCACTCTACAGCGTGGTCCCCTGATGCCTCAAGCAGCCACCTGGCCCTTTACCCCATTATCTCAACATTATTGACTGTATATATTCTCCATGGTACAATCTGCATTTCTGTGGCTATTCCAGTTAATCCCTTCACCTTTTTCACCCAGCGCCCCCAAACCCTCCTTCTCTCTGACAGTTGTCAGCTTGTTTTCTGTATCTATAAGTCTGGTTCTATTTTTTTTTCATTAGATTCCACATATGAGTGAAATCATATGGTATTTGTCTTTCTCTGATTGGCTTATTTCACTTAGCATGATACCCCCTAGGTCCATCCATGGTCACAAATGGTAAGATTCCTTCTTTTTTATGGCTGAGTAGTATTCTTTGTGTAGCTGTGGGACATGTACACAATGGACACTATTCCTGCATCTTTGAATGGCCTAATAAATCAGAAAATATTACACTTTATTTCATACTTTTTATTATATTACTATGTTAATAGTATAAAATTCAGAAATGATAAATAAAAATTCTATAATTCTATTTCCAGACATAACTGGTATTAACATTTTGGTTTTTTTCTTTCTTCCTTCTTCCACACTCTTTCCTTTTCTCTGTGTCCCTCTTTCCCACCTTTTCTTTTTTTCAAAATATATTTTATTGATTTTTTACAGAGAGGAAGGGAGAGGGATAGAGAGTTGGAAACATCAATGAGAGAGAAACATTGATCAGCTGCATCCTGCACACTCCCCACTGGGGATATGCCCGCAACCAAGGCACATGCCCTTGACCGGAATCGAACCTGGGACCTTTCAGTCCACAGGCTCACACTCTATCTACTGAACCAATCCGGTCAGGGCTCCCACCTTTTCTTTAAGATTAAACTGAATTGTAAATAAAGAGGACAGTCCTCCATATAATGCATATGAGAATTCATCATTAGGAAGCAAAATCTTTACTAGGCAATTTTGGTCCATCAATTCCTCAGGTATATGATGAATGTACACATACAAAGATATTTTCCTAATATTTAGGACTAGAAACCCAGTGCACAAAAATTTGTGCACTTGGAGGGGGCTCCCTCAGTCCAGCTTGTGCCCTCTCATAGTCTGGGTTCCCTCAGGGATGTCTACCTGCTGGCAGTCAAACATCCCTCTGGCAGCCCAGGAGCCCTTGGGGGCTGTCCACTTGCCAGTGGAGAGCTGGCCTAAGCTGCAGTCAGACATCCTGAGCTCTGCTGAGGAGGTGGTAGAAGCTTCCGCCACCACTGCTGTACTGGCAGCTGGCAGCCTGGCTTGTGGCTGAGCAGAACTCCCTCTATGGGAGCGCACTGACCACCAGGGGGCAGCTCCTGCATTGAGCATCTGCCCCCTGGTGGTCAGTGTGTGTCATAGTGACCAGTCATTCCCAGTGGTTCTGATTAGGGTCCATTTGCATATTACCCTTTTATTATATAGGATAGAGGCCTGGTGCATGGGTGGGGGCCGGCTGGTTTGTCCTGAAAGGTGTCCCGGATCAGTGTGGGGGTCCCGCTAGGGTGCCTGGCCAGCCTGGGTGAGGAGCTGAAGGCTGTTTTCAGGCTGGCCACATTCCCTTCAGGGAGGGTGTCCCTGCTGGGGTGCCTGGCCAGTCTGGCTGAGTGGCTGATGGCTGTTTGTATACTGGCCAAGTCCCCCAGCAGGGACACTCACCCCATGAGGGTGTGGCCAGCCTGGCTGAGGGGCTGATGGCTGTTTGCATCCTGGCCAAGTCCCTTCAGGTTGGGGGTCCTTGCTGGGGTGGCTGGCCAGCCTGGTGAGGGGCTGATGGCTGTTTGAAGGCTGGCCATGGCCCTCAGCAACCCAAGCTCCCAACAAGGCTGGCTGGAAGAGGTGTCTGGGATTTATAGACACTCTGTCTATAATTGAAACTTTGTTGCCTTGAGTGGAGGCCACAGCCAGCCGGGAAAGGCAGGAAGCTTGGTGTCCTCCATCACCAGGGCAACCAAGCTTCCTACTTGCTCCAGCTCTGTGGTTGTTGGCTGCCACTTTGGTGGCTTAATCTAAACTAATAAAAGCGAAATAGTAAAATTAATCATTTCTTCGGGATGCCCAACAGCCAATCAGAACAATGGTATGCAAATTAGCCCAGCCAAGATGGCAGAGGCCCGGGTGGGAATGGAGCAATCACGTGCTCTGGCGGTCGGTTCTGGACAGTGGCGGCGGCTGCAGGGCTGGGTGGCCTCCCAGGCCCCCGGTTCTGCGGCCAGGGCTGGCAATAGAGCGATCGCGCCAGAGCGCGCAAGGGCGGAGGCCTGGCCTCTGCCCTTGCATGCTCTGGCGGTCAGTTCCGGACAGTGGCGGTGGCTGCAGGGCCAGGTGGCCGCCCAGGCCCCCGGTTCTTCGGCTGGGGCTGGCAATAGAGAGATGGGGCTGGGAATAGAGAGATCGCGCTGGCCCACGCACAGGTGGAGGCCTGGCCTCTGCCTGTGTGTGCCCTGGAAGTCGATTCAGGGCAGTGGTGGTTGGCAGCAGGGCCGGGAGCTGGCTGCCCAGGCCCCGGCCCTGTAGCCTGGGCCTGGGAGTAGAACGATTGAGCCAGTGGTTGGTTCTGAGCGGCCTTGGGTGAGAGCTGGCCCGGCCCTTGGCTGGGGCTGGCAATAGAGCAATCGTGCCAATGGTGGTTCCAGACAGCGGTGAGCAGCCACAAGGCTGGGAACTGGCAGCCCAGCCCGGCCCTGCAAGGCCTGGGAATAGAGCAATTGGGCCCACGTGATCTCAGAGGCTCAGTGGGGGGGGCTTGAGGTGGGTACCCCCTCGGGGTCATGCCCGAGCATCCTCTGCCCCTGCACAGAGCCTCTGCCACAGGTCCAGCCACCTGCCTCCACCCTGGGGGCCTCCATGGGGCGTGTGTGAACGTGTGCCTGCCTCCACCCCCATGTGTCCGCTCAGCAGCATGGCCCCCCCAAGGGACCATGCACCAGCGTCCACCCCCTGGCCTGCCACCCAGCTCTGCACCAGGTGTGTCCCCTTAGTGGTGGAGGCCCACCAGGTATGTGTGATGGTAGGCCACCCGGCTGGAAACGTCCATGCCTGCACTCACCAGCCATCCCACCCCCCAGTGCACAAACCCTGAGGGGGCTGTGGCCAGCCTGAAAACAGCCCCCAGCCCTCACCCAGACTAGCCATGCATGCCAGCAGGTGGATATCACCCCCCCCAGGGGTCCCAGACTGTGAGAGGGCACAGGCCAGGATGAGGGCCCCCCTCCTCCCCTTGCCGAGTGCACAAATTTTTGTGCACCGGGCCCCTAGTTTGTATATAATTGCTCTGATTGGCTGGTGGGCATGGCTTGGGGTGTAGTGGAGTGGCACCGATTTGCATGTTTGTCTTTTATTAGTATAGATGCTGCTTATATGTTACTTAGCTATGTCACCTGGAGTCTTTTCATAGAAACTTATCTCTAACTTGTAACATAGGAATTATAGACTGTATTGAATGGAGAGTATTGAATGGAGACTATATTGAATATAGAGACTGTTATGAGACAGTATCTTATCCTGGCTTAAGCATAAATTCAGCTCATGGAGATCATATGGGAAGGGAAAGCAGCCATGTTTATTCTTATTTTTTTTCATTTCTAGCATAGTAAAGAGCCATACAAGGGGAATGTGAAATTTATGAATAATGTAGTAGTAAAGTCAGGTTTTTAAGTCAGACAGAAATCTCTCAAATTATTTAAGCTCTCATGTCCTCATCTATAAAACATAGATAATACTGTCTAGCTTATAGGGGTTTTGTGAGCATTACTCTCCCTTTTATATGCTCCCTTGTTATAATACCTTCCTCCAAAACAAGCTGTTATATTCATTTGGGTTGAGTTCCTGGAAAAATACCCGAGACAGGTTTCTGCGCAGTAAGTTTACAGAGGTAGTTTTCCCATTCAGGACAATGCCTGAAAGGAAGCCGGGAGGCAGAAATAGGCAGCGGGAAAGGCTGATGGCCTTTGATGCAGTTTTAATAAAGGCCTTCATTTGGCACTTAAATCCTTTTTTTTTTTGTTCTCACCCGAGGATATTTTTCCATTGATTTTTAGGGAGAGTGGAAGAGAGAGGGAAAGATAGAGAGAAATATTGATGTGAGAGAAACACATCAATTAGTTGCTTCCTGCACTCGCCCTGACCAGGGCCCAGGTTGGGGATGAGCCTGCAAACAAGGAAGGTGCCCTTGACCAGAATCAACCCCGGGACCCTTCAGTCAGCAGGCTGACACTCTGTCCACTTAGCCAAACCTGCTAGGGCCCAAGGATACTTTTTCATTGAATTTTGGAGAGAGTGGAAGGGAGAAGGAGAGAAACATCGATGTGAGAGAGACACATGTATTGGTTTCCTTCTACACACACCCTGATCAGGGCCAGGGATGAGCCTGCAACTGAGGTATGTGCCCTTAACTGGAACTGAACCTGGGATCCCTTCAGTCCACAAGCCAATGCTCTATCCCCTAAGCCAAACTGGCTAGGGCTGGCACATGAATCCTGAAGTGATTGTGTAATAGTTAAAGCTCTCTGTGTTCCCTGGTGAAAGCATTCACCATCTTGAAACCAGAGCCTTCACACTGGCAAAGTCCAGATTTGTAAGGGTTTAGGAACACAAATTCTCTAGGTAGATTGCTGGGCACATGATAAACAGAGCCCATCTTCCTGCTGCTCTTTAGCTCTTGGGCCCATGTATTTTATTCAATAGAGACCCAATTCCATGCAGTAGTCATTATTTTAAGGCACACGCTGTGTCTTCAATGATGGTGTCCCATTCTCACAAGTATCTTCAAGCTCATACCTCAGCTGTGCCTTCAGCCTGGTAGCTTCTAGTGATGTGGTTTGTAATGGTATTAATGGATCCCACGGTCATGTTCCTATTGATATACTGATATTGCTGTAAAATGTGTCTATGAGTGCAAGGCAATGCTAAAAAGAATTTCCATGTGAGTTGATCAAATACTCTTTAAATTCTTGTAGAGTGGTACTGGCCAAGGCCTGGAGGTCAGGAAAGACAATGTATTTTGGGAAGAAGAGCTGCCGTCACTGTGAGAATTGAAAGGGTCCAATGAAATCAAATTGTCATCAAGTAATTGATTGGGTCTTCTCTGGGAATGGAGACATATCAAGGGCTGCCCCCAAGGGAAGGAACAAAGCAACTCCCTACGTCCAAGGTAAATTTTGGATGAAATGCTGCTTTACTCTTGCCAACTGGAAGAATAAGAATCTCAGTCCTGAAGGGTATTATGGGGTGGCACATTACTGCATCCACTGCACATAGAAAATGAATTTAGTAAGCTTAAGTAAAAAAAAAAAAAGGATACTATATCGGAAGAATTTTGGATTTGAGGGTAACTCTTGTTGAATGTCAGAAAAAGGCAGAAAGCAGACTGGCTCCAGGGACTTCAGGTGAAAGAGTACTGCTCTCAATTTGGTTGAGCTCCAATAACTCCTAATCTTGCTTTGAATGTCCCACTCTCAAATTTCACATTTCTGGACTAGAAAAGATGACTGGTTCAGCTTAGACCAAGAGTCCTACTGTTTACCAGTAGTCCTCCTCTCTACCGATAAGCAGCGAGGTAGAATCATGTTTCCAACATCTGGCCTGCAGGAACCCATCCTGTATAGAAAGGCTAAATCCAGACTGGGGAGGGAGGTGGTCACTGTGAATTTAGCAGCTGGCCTCATCAGTATTTACTCACTTCCCCCACTTTTTTTCGTACGAAGATACTAATTTTTTGCTTTTATAATCATATTTTTTCAGAACTAAAATTTATTATACACTCCAATCATTTTGATAAACATATAGCCTAACTCAACATTATGCAACCTATATAATGCTGGGTTCTCATAGCCCAGTCCTGCATGGCTTGCAATTCCGGAAATATTTCCTATGTAGTCAAGGATTTGTTTCTAATTAGGTAATTAGAAGTATCGCTATCTTTACTATTGGTGATGTCGAAAATAAAGTATATTATATTATACAACAACATTCACTGACACTCCTTTAAGAAAGCTTTTAAAAATATTATTATTCTTGAAAATGCAAAGGGAAATGTAGTCACAGTACTGCGAAAGTTTCTTTAAATCTTTCTTTGAACATCTCTCCAATGGTAGGTGGCACCATTATTTTGATTCTCTCCCTGTATCCACACTTGTGGTTGTTTGTTACACCAATAGTCGCCAATAATCATAGCTCCCTGCACCCATGCCTTTGTGCAATCTCTTGAACTGACCCTGGACTTGGCTCTGTGATTTTCTTTGACTGTGAAAATTGCTTTGATTAATGGAACATTAGCAATCATGATACAAAGCACTGGTCTATTAGGCCTTGCTCTCTTTTGCTTTTGTAAACCAGCTACCATCAGGAATCCTGGGTTAGCCTATTATTGATACATGGTCCAATTGACAGCTAACACCAACTGTCAGACTTGCGTGTGAGGACATCTTTGATTATTCATCCTCAGCTAAATTGTTGATTAAGCCCAGAAAAGATCTGCAGAACAATCCCCCTCAATGGTGAGCAAATTAAATGGTGACTGTTTTGTTACTAGGTTTGGGGTGTTTTTTCATGGAGTGATTGATAACTGACACAACACCCTTTGCCTTATTGCTTTGCATTTTCTCTTATTAAAGAGGCAGAGTCCATCTGACCATCTTCTTGGTTCCAAGTTTGGTCACAGCACTTGCTTTAGACAATGGGATATTAGAGGATATGAAGCAAGCAGAGGCTTGAAAAAGCACTTGTGTGTTTTTATTCTCTCACTTGTCCCTCTGCCTTTGCATTAAGCAAGCCTAGCTTGGTGGAGAAGAGAGTTGCTAGCTTGCCAGTTCAGAATTACTCCAGCTTCACCTGAGACTATTCAAGATCAGGTGACCTGCAGCTGATTGCCAGACAAGTGAGTAAGCCCAGCTAAGGCCAGAATTACCAGCCTAATTTGATGACTCACTGGCCTGTGACTAAGTAAGTATCTATTGTTTTGAGCTTTGACTATGCAGGTAATTTGTCACACAGCATTATTATGAATAGATAACTAATGCATCACCCTTGCCTAAATGTTATGTGCTCACAGCAGTCACTAAGATAGTCTCAACTGCCCAAATCTTTCTATATAGTTCTCAGTGCTCTAATTTTCTCAGCGTATATTTCATCCTTTTTTTTTTTTTTCTCCCAACTCCATCTTGGTGCCTCAGGTTGAAACTCTGTTTTTCAGTCCTACTCCCAAAGGCCCTCTTCTTCACCTCAGACATGATGATCCTCATAACTCAGAATTCTGCAGCCCTCACTTTTATGATAAAACTCAGGATTTTTGAAGAATTGATTAGTAAAAGTCACCTTTGTTGGGAGTGACTCAATAAATTCTGATGCTCAAGGGTTAGCTTTACTGTTCCTGGAGAGCTTGCTTACTATAGCAATGTCTCCAATAGAAACACAAAAATGGAACATTTCTCCCCGTTTTGATGTTTGGTTATGAATTTCACATGCAAATCCTTGCTAATTTTAGTCTGCTATATAAGCTTTCTCCAGCAGGGAAACAGTCTACCAGGGATATGGAGACTCTGGAGATTTGAATTTTTAAATAAACTCAGATACTGTGTCCTGTACATTCTCACTTAATCCTCTGGTCTTATAAACTGCCAAAACCTGTTGCCCTTCCAGCATTTCCAGTGCTGTGTGCTAATCATGATGCAAATGACTCTTGATGAGATGATGCTGTCTGGGAATTTTACTGTTTCTGCTGTTATACGACCTATATCAGTACAAGAGAGTGCTTGGACCAATTAAAAGGCCCATCAAGTCTCCATTCAGGGAATCCAGTTATTAAAACAGAAATATAAATTTGAAGTAGTCCAAGTGTGTCTGATCAATCTTTCTCTTGCAAAAAAATAGCAAGTAAATGGGATAAAACAAAACCCATTGTTTATAAGTTGTTCATTAGGAGACAAATATGCATTATTAAAAGAAATCATAATTATTCTTCATTTTATTGAGTAATATTCTATTTTAATTGCCTCAATAAAATGTAAGATAGGTGGTATCATTAACAGTATTGAATGGAACTGTAAGATAAATATATAAAATCTACTGCAGTGTCCTAAGATATTTTTAAAGGATCTTTTTCTGATTCTTGCCAACAAACTACACTTTATGCATGATGTTTAACGAACCAGACATAGCAGGATTCTTTTATAACGATAGCTAGTGTTCCTTTCTTTATTTAAGTTGAACTGGACTACGCTATTCTACAAAAGAATATTTTGTTTTGCCAAAATGATGAGTGCTAAGTGCAATGCAATAATCAGTTTTCCATTGATTACATTGTCCTGTCTTATCTCATGATTTTGATTGACCTTCATTTGGCAGTAGCTTCTTAACCCACTACCTTTATAAGAGGTCTTACAAATCAGTAAACAAACACTCACACGCACCAAGGGAGTAGTTTTTAAAGAAGTCCTTGTAATTCAAATAATCACCCCCCAAGGCTTTATAAGTGTTTTTTTTTTTTAAAAAAACAGAAGCCTGCTGTTGCATTGTACATTCTCCAAAGGTAATGTGAACATATCTTTTTAAGTAGATTACACAATTTTAAGTAAATAGTATCCACAGAGGAAGATAATAAAATCCTAAAGAAGCAAACATAGGGACTTCAATAACATTGAAGGATTTCTAGTGAGAATTGATGTCTAAAGGATTCATAGCAAGTCAGTTGAACAAGAGGAAGCACAAGTGTATGGGGAAAAAGAATCAAATTGATATAAACAAGAATAAAGAGCAAGGGGCTCCCCAAACAAGGTGAGTCAAATATTAAAAATAAATAAATAAATAAATAAAGTAAAAGCGAGAGGGTAGGATTTTGTAAAGTATTCTTGAGTCTCTTAATAACTTCTCTTCTCTCCCAAGGGGCCTGCATCTTATACAATCATATTAAATGTCAAGTGTTACAACAACCGGTGGTGCCTTTTTATTGCTCTCTTCACTTATATGCTGAGCATATAGAAGGCTTCTCTGATTAGAAATCACTACAAGAGAAGTGCAGCATGGTTTCTTTTGAACAGACATAAGTAGTTGAAGCCTTGTTGTATGCATCAAATTATAATTCTTAATCGTTTCCAAGTGGAGAAAATATCAATTTCTATAATTTAAAAATATCTTCAGTCATGTGTTCAAATAACATTCAGAGCCTGAGCAATCAGACTGAAGCCTTTTTTAAGTAATATTAAATTTAATGTTTAGAACCATCAAATCGAATTCTTACAGGATCAAGTGTCCTTTCTGGTTCATATCTTTGGAGATTATATTGCTTTCATGATACTTGAGAAGAACAATCTCATCTTAACTTCTCACAGCTGGGAAGGCCTCTGGTTCAGTTTTGCTTTGTCTAAGTTCATGGCAGAACTGCTGCTAGGACCAAATCTCCAACTTTTATCTCCCAGGATCCTTCTATAGCAACACTACTCCGTGTCCAAAGATACTACATTTTAATACTATTATCCTCCAGTGGAGATGTAGGCTGTCTTTTATTTATTACTAGAGACACAGTGCACAAATTTGTGCATGAGTGGGGTCCCTTGGCCCGGCCTGTGGGATCAGGCCGAAACCAGCTCTCCAACATCCACTGAGGGGTCCTGGATTGGAAAGGGTGTAGGTAGGCCAGGCTGAGAGACCCCATCGATGCACGATCAGGGCCCAGGAGGGAAGTGGGAGATTGGTCAGCCAGAGAAGGACCTCAGGAGGGCCTCAGGGTGTGTCTAGCCTGTCTCACTCAGTTCCGATTCCCAGACCCCAACGGCAAGCTAACCTATTGGTTGAAGCGTCTGCCCCCGGTGGTCAGTGCACTTTATAGCGAGTGGTTGAGTGGCTTTAGCATATCGTTAGCATATTATGCTTTGATTGGTTGAACGGAGATGGGACAACTGGAAACTGAGCATATTAGGCTTTTATTATATAAGATTTTCTTAATGGGTGGAAGGATTTGAGTTCTTCCGGTTCTTCCTTTTACTAGTTGTGAAATTTAATTCAATTACTAAGCCTCTCTGGGCTTTAGTTTCTCATTTGTAAAATGATCAGGAAGTGAGATCATTCTGTAAGATCTCTTCAGACACCCAGATTCAGATTTTATCCTATGCTTTTCGCTATTGAACATGTTGCATTTAACAGCTGAGAAGGATTTATCAGACATCTTCCTATCGATGTGTAACAAAGAAATCAACCTTCACAGCTAACAGAGCTGGTGAAAATCGCAAATACCAAAAAGATCTATAACATCTGGTTCTGCTAGACAAAAACTCTGGGCTTTTATAGATGTTTAATATCTTTCTGGACAATTACAGAAACCACTCCTTAGTATTTGTCAACTTGTAACTGGTCTTTTCTCTCTTGTTTAGCAGCATTAGAATTATACTCCCTACTTGAGTGTCCAAGTGTCTTTTCAGCCCTGGTGACATCAAGATAAGGGGGGAAAGTCTGTAATCCCAATGCATTAAGGAATTGGGTTGAGGTGCTCCTCAGCTGTAGTAGGGTATACACTTTTGTTCTCATGCCCTCACGTCTATTTTTCATATGAGTCAAAGTCGTATTTAAAATTCTGAGTCTGAGCTTTGGCTGGGTAGCTCAGTTGGTTAGAGTGTCCCATTATGTCAAGGTTGCAGGCTCAATTTCTGGTCAGGGCACATGCAAGAATCAACCAACAAATGCATAAATAAATGACACAACAAATCAATGTCTCTCTCCCCCTCTCTTTATCTCTCTCTCCCATTCCTCTCTCTGTCAAATCAATAAGAAGATTTTGCATTAAAAAATAAAATTCAGAGACTGTCTTTCTCAACTTGTACAAGTGCTTCCAGAAAAGGAAAGGATGATGCTGTCCTTGAGGACCACAAAACCTAGGTTATTATAGTTCAGAGAAAAGTGTGGTGTTACAGTTTAGTTCTATTAGGTGTTATAAATATCCAAACAAAAGAAGAAGGGCATGAGCAACATTTGGACACTGTGAAAGGAGGATCTCCAAGTAAGCCATCAAGTTCTGATATTTGGTGAGGGCAGGGACAGACAGAGAAGAGTGACTCAGTTTGAAAAAGTGATTCTCCAGGTAGGGGAGCACCTTCAAAGCATTTGTCACTCTAGCTGATTTCTCCATTCTTATAAATAAAGAACCAAGTTCCGGGAAGTTAAATAATTTATTCAGTCACATAATTAGTAATTAGTAGCAAATTCTGCTTTTAAATCTATGTCTGTGTAATTTCACAAGACATTGTTTTCCTATCCCTTATCCAAATCCCTCGGTGCCAGATGTATTTTGAATATCAGAATTTTGAAGGCGATACAGTGCAAATATCATGTATTATATAAACAGTCCCAGCAAGGCCTGGTGCTCCCTGTAATCAAACAGATTCATCTTTGGCAGAGAAACATGAATATTCACCTCAAGTGGCATAAATGTAGTCTATAAATAGCCTCATATCAGTGCAGGTTAGGTTTTGCAGCCAAATAATTCATGTCAGTTCAGTTTTGCTACCAAAAGACTTTAGAACTTTCTGGATTTCCAGAGTTGGATATAAGGACTGTGTACTTGATTACCAGCCTGCCTGGGTCTTTTCAGGGAGTTTTGGGTAGACCCTGGGTTTTCTGAGGGAGGAGACTGTGTCTTCATATTGGGCCTTTGTGTAGCCCTATAAGAACTGGCGCTAGGCTTCAGGGGCCTGGGCTCTCCCGATGGAGCATAGAAGGCACTGAACAGTAGGGCCCAGGGTAGTCAGAGATGTGCAGGGGTATATGCCAAGGAGAGCCTCTAGGGACCATGGTTTTACTGCCCCTTGAATATCCTTCATGTCAAAAGTTTATAGAGTGAACCACTTCAATGCTATCCTGTTCTATTCTATTTGGTGGTCACTGAAAAATGACCTACCAAATAGAATAGGACTTACTGTTGTATAAATTTACATTGCATTGAATTAAATGAAGCATATCTAATTTGAAAAGTGATGGATATCTATTGTTAAGACGCCCAAACTGTGTTATGCTAAGGTTATTTGAAAATAGCCCTCTGTTAGAAGTAGAAGTGACACAGTGTTGTTGTTTTTCCCCACAGGCTAGGCTACTGAGACAAGGAAAAGCTAACATGCCCCCAAAATACTTTAAAAACTAATGTATAATCATTTTTAAAATAGTATTTGAAATATAACTAGTTGATGGCCTTTTTAAATCAATAGCCCCTTTTGGTTCTATATCTTAACATGGGATAAGCATTAATAATTTCTAAATTGTGATTGAATATAAAGTTGATGTTATGAGGACATTAAGAATTCATGCCATGGCAGTAGCCTGAAATACGGAGGTGCATTCTGCTGTACCCAAAATAAATTTGACCTTGGTGCTTCATATGCATTAATCCCTTTACTCTGGGCACAATAATAGAACACTAACTGGCTATGTATCACGAATGCAAAATTTTTTGATTCATTTTTAACATTTTAGTGTTTGTCTGAACACCAAATGAGATTAAATTAGGATTCTGGTTTTCTTTCAACTGTTCAAATTGCCAGACATATTTTTAATTTATTAGGCTCAGAGGTTTTTTTCTCTCTAGCATTAAGCAAACTAAATAACGGCTACTATGAAGATAGTGTCCTATAGGTGTATTGCCATTCCCTTATCTCAACCATGAAATCCATGTTGATGAGCTTAGATGATAAAAACTGAGCATGCTAGATTCCAACAAAGCACCCAGGACCAAGCAGTACATCTATGCAGGGATAGGTGAGAGTAAATTTACATAACTAAGAATCACCAAAGACATATCTGGTGATGGAGCCAATCTGATAATATCATTTTAAAATAAAATTAAGTCCTTTCCATAAATTGACTAAAGAGTGTATATGCTGAGTTTGTACCTCCAGCTGGATAAAGATCTCTAACCTAAGAACTAGCACATAAGACACTGGTCTTTTTTTTTTTTCCATTGGGGTGACATTGGTTAATAAAAGTGTATAAGTTTCATGTATACAATTCTATAATATATTATCTGTATATTGTATTGTGTGCTCATCACCCCAGGTCACATCTCCTTTCTATCACTATTTATCTTCCCTTTACCATATCCTACCTCCCTCCAGTCCCCTTTCCCTTTGGTAATTATTATATGGTAAGACAGTGGTCTTTACCCATTCTATTCTAAGACCTAGAACATAACTTGAACTTAAGTTTGATGAACTCAAGATTACTAGGTTAATTTTGTTTAATAAACAAACATTCTCAAATATAGAACCTAAAACACTTTAATATGTTGTGCTTTTAAATGCAGCAATTTCATAATCGGTCTTAACATTGCAGAATGAGGTAAAGAGGGATAAATATAAATAACTGAAAGAAAATAAAAGAACTAAAGCAGTCTCTATGATTGTGAAATAATACATCCACAATTCTTTTGCATTTAGAAAAATAATGTTCAGCAGTTTGGCTATTATTGGGTCATTATTTTTTCTACTAAAGAAAAGTTTGATTGAACAGAGATGTCCAAAGGATGTTTACACATAAATTATATTTTCCTTCCTGCTAGTAAGACACTTATTTTCAAGTTTTCCTTAAAGGTGCATATGACTTCATCTTCATTCTTTATGGGGATTGTTTCCATTAAAATAAAATCAGCATGAGACAAATTTTCAATCATATATAAGTGACTGAAGTGTATATTTTACATTAAGATTAGAGCCTCGAGCCAGCTAAGAATTGTTTTATAATTAGATGATGTTTCAGTTTTCTCAAAAACATTCTCTCCTGAAGGAATGTAGGATGATAATCCCTGAGGATGGTTATAGTATCATGCTGGTAGCTACTGTTTATATAGGCCTAAATAGAAAATATTTTTTCTTAGTCATTGTGGAATGAAGCTGGCACATGTTTTAGTATTGTGTTCAGTTTGGGACTGCACATCATGATTGCTATGACATGTACTCAATTCCACATAATAAATTAAATATTGATATCTCCTAATCAAATTATTCAAAAATAAAAAAATTAAAGAAGGTAGTACATGCTATAGTTTCATAGGGAGGAATAGTTGTGGTGATTTGTTGTGCATTTTATTGATATCATCCCCAGATGAAACACAATTATAATCCTTTCTGTGAGATAATACACCATGCAGAATGGGAAAATTAATCTAGCTGCAGAGGCTGGCAATTAAAACCAATTAATAAACGGTTGTCTCGGTCTGTGTGGCCCAGTTGCTTGGAACATCATCCTGTCCACAGAAGGGTCACAAGTTCAATTCCTGGTCAGGGCACATACCCAGATTGCAGATTAGATGCTCTGGGCCCATATGAGAGGCAACCGATTGATGTTTCTCTCTCTCTCCCTTCCTCTTTTTGGAATGAATGAAACAACATATCCTTGGGTGAGGATTAAAAAATGTAGAGTTTTAAAAGCAATTAATAAATGTTTGTTTTCAATAAAGATAGTTTTAACTAGATAAAATGTCAAATACTTTTAACACGTGCATTGATTGTGAAGTCTCTCTTGAAGAATGGGACTTTCCCCTGAGACTTGAGCCATTCAGTGACCAGTAGTAGGCTTGTAGCAATGAGTAGATCACTACTTTCTAGGAGAAGGGTCTTATAAATTATTTAAAAGACACTATGAAATATTTTTATGAGCCCTAACATTGACTGTAAAGCTGGACACATTACAGTGGAATAAGATTTTCTAAGCCTTGTTTAGAATGTCCATTTGGGGATATAGATGATACTTGTTCAGACCTTGCCTTCCATGAGAGTAAAATACTATAAGTTTATGTGAGAAAACAGTGAAAAAGAAGGGAAACGTTTCCAAGTGAAAAGACTATTTTTATTCTCTAGCTAGTTTATTCTTTCTTTCACACCATTGTAATCAGAAACTTTTAGTAACATATATTCATATTTAATGATATCAGTCTAAGACTGCTTCAGGCATTTGTTTCCCCAATGAATGGATTATATGTGTCTCTGGAACAAAATGGATTCAGGCACTGGGCTGAGGTTTCCTGTGTGAGGGGTGCAGTGTTAACTGTTGTAACCTTCCTTTTTCTCTGCTTCTATAGTTGACAGGTCCCTGTTTTATATATATGTATTCTTCCTGGACTAATATTATGTTTTTCTATTTCCAACATTTTAGGAGTCTTCATCATATCCCCTACAAACAATAACAGGACCAATAATGTTATAACTAACATTATAATTTTGGAAAATGGGTCACCTTTTAAGACATAAAGTACACTCTAGGTCTTTCCAGATGAGACCAGAATACTAGAACTTATAAGGGTAGATGAATTGGTATTGACAGAGTCGGCCATATACAGCTCTACAGGGAGAATCAAGTAACAAATACAAATCAAATTATTTAATGCAAACTTTTCTATCAACTGTGCTTCAAAAGGCATTGTCTATGGCTCACTAGAAAGGAATCTAGGGTGGACAAAGTTCAGGGCAGTTTTCCTTCAATTATTAAATTGAGAAAAATAGGTCTCTAAGATTCTAACTGGGAATTCTTCCTTGAACTCAGTACTGACAATCACACCCTGAGTAATTATATCAGAGAATTGTCTTATTCCCTATTTTAATTGCCAAGCCCAGATCATCATACCAGAATATTAAGGAGATTATAGTATGATTGAAATCACATAAGATTTTAGGTACTTTCTGAATTCTTAGATGATGATGACTGCTTCCCCTTGTCCCTGTCAAAGTGCAATTAGCAGGATGAACCTCATTTACACTCAAACATCAAATATGTATTTATTTTTCATTCAATACATGCTTTGTAAGCACATGTGCTCAGTTCTATCACAGAAAAAGTTCCTCACTCTTAAGGATCTTAAATGGTCGGGAAGGACATATAAATAAGTAAAGAAGTATATAATATCTTAGAAGCTGATAAGTCCTATGGGATAGGCAGGTAGGGAGTTCTTAGGTAAGGTGAGGGTGGATTTCTGTCTGGTCAAGAAAGGTCTCACTAATATGATGAAATCTGCACAGAGATCAGAATGCAGTGACCCCTGTGACTTTCTGGAAAACCAATGGTCAGGCAGCAGGGGAACTGAGGTGAGGAGGCATGTTTGTAGTATTTGTAACAAGTGGCCAGTGTTTCTCACTGATAATGGGGAAGAATGGTAGAGTCAGAGTTCAGACAGATATCAGAAAGCCAGCTTATGCAGGGGATTTTAAGGATTCGGGAAGTTATTATTAGTGTTTTCTAATCCTTACCTGTAGTTATGTTTTTCATTGATTCTAAAAAGAGAGTAAGGGAGACAGAGAGAGAAGCATCGATGCGAGAAACATCAACTGGTGTCTTCTGTATGCACCCCAACTGGGAATTGAACCCACAACTCTTTGGTGCACTGGACAATGCTTTAACCAATTGAGCCACACTGGCCAGGGCTAGGAAGTTAATTTAAAAGATTTTGGAAACTACTGAAGGATTTTGAGTAAATGAGTACCAAATCTAATTTTTTATCTTCAAAGATTAATTGAACATGTATGAGAAGCCTACAGCCAGTATCATATTTAATTGTGAAAGATTGTAAACTACCCACCCTATGATCAGTAAGAAGGCACAGATATCTGCTCTAATTATGTCTATTCAACATTGTAATGGAAGGCCTAACAAGGACAATAAAGCCAGAAAAGGAAATGAAGCGTTCAAAGTTAGAAACAGAGAATCAAAATTTTTGTTGTCAGATGACACTTCTTTAAAAATGAAGAAAATCCTGAAGAATCTAACAGACAAGTAATAGAATGAATAAAGGAATCTAACAAAGCTATAGTTTATTATATAAATATATGTGAATGCAGTGTATTTCTATGTACTAGCAACAAACAATTGGGAAATGAAATAAAAATATTCTATATACCAGAAGCCTAATATGCTAAGTGTTCAGTCAACCAATCAAAGTGTAATATGCTAATGATATACTAAGGCCGGTCAACCACTCGCTATGACGTGCACTGACCACCAGGGGGCAGATGCTCCAACCAGTAGGTTTGCTTGTGGCTGGGGTCCCTCCCTGGCTGGCCAACTTCTGGTATCCCTCTCTGTCCCTGATAATGCACCAGTGGGGTCTCTTAGCCTGGTCTGCTCCCTCTCACAATCCGAGACCCTTCAGGGAATGTTTCAGCCCAATCCCGCAGGACAGGCTAAGGGACCCGCTGTGCATGAATTCATGCACCAGGCCTCCAGTAATTCAAAATAACATATTAAAACAAAATACATTGGGATAAATTTAACAAGAGATTTGTAAAACTTAAATATAGACAACTACAAAACATTGTTTGAGTGGCATTAAAGAAGACTAATACATTGGGTAGATGCATCATGTTCATGGATTAGAGGACATGATATTAAGATGGCAAGTCTCTGTGAAGTAACAGCCAGCTTAGTGACTTGAACTTGGAGAAACAAATCCCTATTTAGGAAGCCATGGCATTTGGGATATTTCCCTGAGATTTGTGGGTATCTGTGAAAACAAAAGGCTTACAATTGTTTGTATAAAGTGATGAGTTTTACAAAACCCTACTCTTCAACAAACATACAATATTAAACTCTATTACAAAGGCAGTGCCTAGGAAGGCTTATCTTTTTAAACTCAATCAGCATATTTGAAGTAAAAACAAACAAACAAAATCTCCTACTGAAGCCAGACTTCAGGGTATCCTATATTTAAAAGGCAATTTGTTAGTTACTTCAAATTATAGTTATATTAATTTGTGGTATATTTTTTTCTGAGTCTTTTACTTAAAAGCCTGTGATTCTCAGGCCAACATTTTACATAAAGGTCAGGTTTTATGTATGGCTACTCCACACCTAGTAAATCAAGGATAACGTTAGATAATTTGTGACTTTTATGGGTACTCATTCAGAATCATTAGTTTTCTGTGGGATTTAGAGCCGTCAATGGCCACTCCCAAAAAGAGGAATTTGCTAACAACATGTGGTTATGTTTTACCTGCTCCTCCTGTACTCCCTTCCTGTTTTAAATTTATACTTTCATTTTCTTGTGCCACTTTTGAATGAGCTGGATGCATATGCTTGTTATGAAAGACAAAAAGATAAGTTTTGTTTAATGTGCTACAGCATGACCTTGCTAGTTAGTAATTGCCAGAAAAGGACTTCTAAATCCTCTTTCTGAAACTAAAGTTTTTAAAATCTTTATTCAGAAATTTTGTTACCTATATCCTAAACGTTAACAGGGCAATGAATGGCAATCTCCTATAAAACAGAGTGATTGTATTTTTGGCTAATAGTTTATCCTGGAAGGAATATGAAGAAACCACTAAGCATACTGAGGTTGCTTGGTGGAGAGTTTGTTTTGTCAAGGCAGAATTCTGGTTTCATCTGCCCTTAAAGTTTTCTAGGCTAAAATTATTTTGACCACACTCTTTAGAAGAGAACTTTTAAACTTGGCTCCTTTGTTTGTCTTTGTGCTGGAGGAGACTCAGAATAATTTTCTGAGTAGAGTCCTGGCTCAGCTCATAGGAAAGGTGATGTAAATCAGACTTGTTGGTTCTTATCTTGCTTTTTTCTTTGCAAGGAACAGAAGTCCATTCCAAAGAGCTCTAATGGAAATAGGGTTGATTGCGAAGTTATAGGGGTTATGTCAGTTTGGCAGGGCTGCTACAACAAAGTGCCACAAACTGAATGGCTTACACAACAGGAATTTATTGTCGCACCGTTCTGGAGGCTAGAAGTCTGCACGGTTGGTGCTAAGTGAAATAAGCCAGTCAGAGAAAGACAAATACCATATGATTTCACTTATGTGTGAAACCTAATGAACAAAATTAACCGACAAACAAAATAGAAACAGAGGCATGGAGGCATGGAACAGCCTGACAGCTGTCAGAGGGGAGTGGGGAACTGGATGAAAGAGGTGAAGAGATTAGCCAAAAAACATATACACATAACCCCTAGACACAGACAATACAGTAGTGTGGTGATAGCCAGAGGGGAGGGAGGGATGTAGGTGGAGGTGGGCAAAGGGCAGAGGTGTGGGGGGAGGGGAGGGTTGGAAAGAAATTTGGCTTGTGGCAATGGGCGCACAATGCAGCCTGCAGATGATGTTTTGTTGAGTTGTACACTTGAAATCTGTATGGTTTTATGGGCCAATGTCATCCCAATCTATGTTAATAAAAGCATAATAAGCCAATTAGACTGGACAGATGAATGACCTTCTGGATGTCCTTCTGAATGACCTTCAGGACGAAGCTGGGGCTGTCAGGGCCAAGCCTCTTGCAAGAATTTCATGCATCAGGCCTCTAGTAAGTTAAACAATGATAAAAAGGGCTGAGAAACAATCTGTTTCATGGCTCTTTCTGGCTTTTGGTGATTTTCTGTCAACTTTTGGTGTTTCTTGGCCTGTAGAAGCAGGACTCCCATTTGCTTTTGTTGTTGTTGTTAATCCTCACCCAAGGATATTTTCCCACTGATTTTTAGAGATAGTGAAAGGAAGGGGGAGAGACAAGAGAGAGAAATATCGATGTGAGAGAGACACATCGATCACTTGCTTCCCTCATGAGCTCTGGGGCACTGACCGGGGCTGACCAGGGCCAGAGATGGAGCCTGCAATTGAGTTACATGCCCTTGACTGGAATCAAACCCTGGACCCTTCAGTCTGTGGGCTGATGCTCTATCCACTGAACCAATCCAGCTAGGGCCCATCTGCTTTTATTTTCACAAGATGTTCGTGTGTGTGTGTGTGTGTGTGTGTGTGTGTGTGTAAATTTCCCCTTTTTATAAGGACATAATTACTGGTGTATCAGAACAGGACCCCACCCTACTTCAGTATGACAGCTTAACCAATTACATCTGCAGAGACCTTACTTTCAAATACTGTGCTGGGCCTTAGGACTTCTGCATATGCATTTGGGTGGTCTGAAATTCAATGGACTTTCCCAGATCCTTTGTCCAGTGTACACCTGGGCTTCACAGAAACCGGGCAGCTCTCCAGCGTCTCTCATTTTGCTTCAAGGGTCATGTGACAGGTACCTCTCTTCTCTGATTCTTTCTGCATGTGGGTGCTATTTTCTTTTTTCTTAACCTCCTTCTTTGGCAAGTTTTTGGTTTTGGCTCCTCCATGGCTTTGCCCGTTATGGTGTGACTCTGGCTTCTGGGGCTATCATTCTGATAGCACAGCTCCTTATTGCTAGCTGACTGGCGTCTCCTAAGAATTAACATTTTGAAGAGATGCTGTGATTGCTTCAGCTTAATCTTGGTGGCCTGAATATGGGGTTTAGTTAGCTGTGGCTGTGGCTAGAAGTGAGGCAGGTGAAATTAGATACCTTGAGAGGGGCAAAGCATAGGAAAAGAAAGGATATGACTCAAGATAGCCCCACATTCTTTAATCCTTCTCCACTGAAAGGTAAAATTTCATGTTAGTATGAGTCCTTTGAGGACTAGAAACCGACACAGCATTAAATGTGCAAGGATGCTGTTAGAGGCAATGCCTGTGTGAAAGGCAACAGGGAGGGAGACAGGAAAGGCTGGAAGGGTCCGCAGATGGCAATGCAAGGCTGACTCTGGGTGAAGGAGAGAGGGAGGGAAGGGTGAAAGCATTCCAGATTGCTCTGCATTTAAGGAAGCGTCTGCAGAGCTGCTGCAGAACCCTTGGGCCAAAGTTGGCTGACCAAGGATCTTAATGTCTTCCAGGAACGGGTCTGCCTTATTGTGCTCAACGGAATCACTGGGGTGATATGGACTTCAAAATGCGTTTCCTGGGCCCTTGAGCGGATTCTGCTTCCTATAATGGGAAGTCTAAAAGTCTGTTTCCTCCTCTACTTGAATCTGAGTGGGTCTGTGGCTGCTTTCACCAATAGAATGTGGCAGAAGTGATACTTGCCAATGTCCAGGCCAAACCCTAAAGAAAATATCAGCTTTTACATTTTTCTCAGATAACACTCTCTCCAAGAGCCCTGAGCCACCATGGGAGTCGAGTTGCCTCCTGACCGAGACATTGTGGTGATCATTTTGCAAATATATATGAATATCAAGTCATTACATTGTTTACATGAAACTAACATGTTATATGTCCATTATATCCCCAAAATAATAAAAAAAAGAAATATGACAGGTAGAAAATGCCAGAAGTGGGGCCTCAGACTCAGAAGGCTAGCATTCCTCTATGAATGCCAGCCAGGGGTTAAACATTAGCTGGCTCTTCTACCACAGTCGGGTCACACATGTAAGGATGTGACCTCGGACCTAATGCCCTACCTATCCTGTGTCATAAATGGAGGGCAGCTTGTTCTAAATCCATATATATTAGCCACGGTGGATTTTAGAATACATAGTTTCTCTAAAAATAATAGATATAAATATATTTAAGAAAATCACACTGATCATAAGAGGGTAAGTGTTGTAGTAAAATTTAAAAATAATCAAAAAATTTAAAGGATGAAGAAATGAGCACTGGTAATCTAAGATTCTGGTAAAATTATGCATTGAAAATCCTATATAATAAAGAGGAAATATGCAAATTGACAGTTACTCCGGTCAATTTGCACCCACAGCTGAGGCTAAGTTCCCATAATGAGCCTTAAGGAGCAATCAGCAGGGACCCGAGGCTGTGCGCCCACCCACCTCCTGCATGGCGCTTGACAGGGGACCTCAGGTCATGCTTTCCATCCACAGGGCTTGACAGGAGACCTCAGGCTGCTCCCCCTACCCTGGCACCAGGCCAGAGGAACTCAGGCTGCATCCTCTTCCCTGGTGTCAGGCCAGGGGACCTGAGGCTGTGCCCCCCACCCAGCAGGACTTGACAGGGGCCCTCAAGGTGTGCCCTCCGCCCTGGTGCTGGGCCAGGGGACCTCAGGCCATGCCTCCCAACCCAGCACCAGGCTAGGGGACCTCAGGCTGTGCCCCCTGCCCCGGCACCAAGCTGGGGGATCACAGGCTACTTCCTCCGCCCAGCAGGGCTTGATGGGGGACTTCAGGCTGTGCCCCCCTGCCCTGGCACCCAGGGGACCTGAGGCTGCACCCTCCCACCTGGCAGGGCTTGACAGGGTGGGACTGGCTGGGTCTGGATCTAGCCCGATGAAGGGGGGCCGTCCAGGTTTGGGTCTCAAGTGATTTTGAGGTGCACGTGGGTTGAAGACTTGACTCTGGGTTCCATTGTGCACCCTAGACTCTGACAGGAGGAAGATTTTCATATAGGTTTTACTAATTTTCTTTAATCTCTGACACTTCTATTATAGAGAAAGGGCAAATAGCAATATTAAAATATTTCCTCTAATTAATCCCCTTTTAATGTGCACGAATTTTGTGCACTGGGCCACTAGTTAGATTATAATATAGGATAAAATCAGCATAAACCAGAACACATTAGAATAATGCTTTTTAGACCCATAAGATGAAAGAGAACCTGAAAAAAGAAAGAAAAGAACATGGGATATTATTCATTTTAATGAAACGCATGGAGCTTCTAGTAGAGTACTGGAGGTTGAAAATATATTCTCTAGGTTTCCCCTCCTACCACCCTGAATATTGAGGCTCAGTGTCCCCAGAGAGGAGCACGTAGCTGGTTCGGTCCTGGCCTCTTTCGTGGGCCTGTGCCCTACACTGTGGGCATACTTGTGAGACCCAGTGTGTCTGCCAGTTAGAAATCGTGGGCAATATGGTATGAACAAGGCTCAGTGCCCAGAGTAGTTTAGATAGTTGGCAGAAACCTATATTTTGATTATAGGCTTACAAATTACTTCTACATTTTAATTTTTTAATCAAACACACCATTTGTATCTAGCCACAAAAAAAATAGAAATGTATAATGATCACTTTGAGGCTTTAAAAAAGCTGGTATACTAAGTTCATTATTATTATCTCTTTAAGGGGAAAAATGTGCTACTATTTTTGCCTATTCTTTTCTGTAAGATTCACTAACGATTTTTCAATTGCTATGAAGTTTCTTGTAGGAAACTAAAATCTTTTCCATAAATTACTGTCCTACAGTAAGCAATAAATGCAATTACTTATTAACATTAATGTTTATGTATAACAACTATCAAAACATTGACATCTTTTTTACACTTAACATTCCCAACTGGAATTCTAACATATTGCTTCAACTATTTATGTCTTTTTCGTTATGCTATTAAAAATCCCCAAACCTTTATGACCTAAATGAAATAAATATTCTAGCATATAACTATGTTGACTCTATTATCAGTGAAATTAATTCTGTTTTTAAATTATTCTAGTCAGCTATCATTTTTATAAAGATATGCAACTAAATTTGAAGGATTTATTTTACAGTCTGTAG